>JABUQX010009678.1:0-26318 GCA_015478945.1 Trachelipus rathkii | reverse complement strand
TTTCGTGATCGCTGAAACCCTTTATTGAAGAGAGTTTCTTATGTGGGTAAATTGCTTTTTTAAAATTTCTTGGGAAGGCAAGTGTCATCGGCCAATTTTATGTTCTCTTATAAGAGAACGTTTTTGAGAAGGTAAGGAATCTCTGCAAATAGATAATCCCCTCTTATAACTGATTAACTCGTAAACTCCGAATGTAATCACCGAAAATACTGGAGAAGATCATTAAAATAATCTATAGAACATTGTAATTTGTTACATGACAGTGGACAACCATATTTTTGGGTAAAAATTAGAATCGTTCTTCAGTTGTTGCCCAAGTTTTATCCATTATTTTCCAAAAACAAACTTCTTTGAAAATTTCCTCTCTCCTGTTTTGAAATCATAGATATAGCCAAATCATTATTATTCAATGTGATTCCACCAGAATGGAAACTATCTCTATTGATAGTCTGATTGGCCTAATGATCTACCATAGACAATTGTGTCTAATCATATTTAAATGCCGCGTTTGGAATAATTTTAGAGTAATTAATTTTTAATCATAAAGAATATGGAATAAGAATGAGAAATCACAGGATACTGCAATTTCGCAAATTTCACTGCAAGTTTCAAAGTTAACCCATCTTAGTAAATTCACATCTCTGTAACTTGATGAATATATGATGAAGAAGAAGGGAATTATTTAGGATATTTAATTTTAAGATATTGTTAGATGATGTGGTGAAATGATGCTAATATTTTTTCTTAAGATCATAATAAATGATGATAAAAACTGTTAATAAAAAACGTTTAGATATTTTCGTTTGATATGTTTTAGTTACATTCTATAATAACTACATAGCAGAGTAGGGTAGTAAATTACAACGAATCAAATTAAAAAGTCTTGTTAAACCCACACAGCTCGAGAGTTTTCAACCCCCATCAAGACATGCTATCCCCATCAAAACTCGTGCCCCATTTGCGACGTCACTACCTCGTCACAGATGAGGTTAGTGTTCCCAACACCTCCCGGAGAGGAGTATCAGTCCCTTAAAGTAGGACGGTGGCTAAAGCAATGCGGGAAAAAGTTATATATATATATATATATATAGTATATATAATTATATATATATATATATATATATATACACCTTTCTATTGATTATATAGGTATATATAGGTATATATATATATAATATCATCATGATCATCATCATCATCATTTCAACTGTCCTTGGTTCCCCCAGAACTGGGGGTAGGGTGCTCAAACATACACCAGAAATCCGAGGCATGCATGAACATTTTAGGGCATAAATAAGTGGTAGCGGACCCCAACCCAGCTACCAATATTATATATATATATATATATATATATATATATATAATATATATATAATATATATATATATATATATATATATATATATAGTATATATATATATATATATATACATATATATATATATGATATATATTTACATCCTATGCCCTGTAGGAGAGTATAGGTCTGTAAAGTGGGATCCCTAGCTATGGTATTAACAAAATGAAAAAAATAGAGAAAAATATGTAAATAAATATGAAAATAGGTAGTAGTCCCTAGTAGTAATGGAACCACTTGGGCGAACCCACCCTTTTCGCTAGGCAGGAATAGAGCTATCGCTTTCAAACTTGGAATATAATGCTATGTATGTGATAAGCTGATCCCACGCGAGTTTGTGACCGTAGGTCACCCCTAAGGGGGTGCTTGCCCCCTTAGCCGCCAAGTCAAATTCGTCCATGAAATACTCTCTGTTAGGCTTAAGCATCGGCGCTAAAATTTGGATGTGAGCCTATATGATGACGTAATCTCGTCGGAGACGAGATTACGTCCCTCTGCGTCCCCCCGTAAGGGGGGACGTAGCCCCACAAAAAATTAAAAATGATCGTAGAAGACTGAAACTTGGAGACATGATGGAGGAGTTGGTAATCGGGAACGGAGTCGGAGTTGGAGTGGATTTCAGGAATCGGAGTCCAAGACCCCCGGAGGGGGTCCCCAGTTGAAAAAAAAAGAAATGCATTGGAATGCAAAAACAGAAGAAGGAGCAGAAGAAGAAAGAAGAAGAAGAAAAGGAAGAAGGAGAGGAAAGGAGAAGAAGAAGAATTGAGGAAGGAGCAAGGAGCTGGAATCTGAGGAGTTGCTCCGGCACCGGTGCTGGAGCCACTGCGGTGCCGAGTTAATAAACATTCGTATAACAAACAATTTGGTGTCCTTATATAGGTTATTGAGGTCGTAGAACTCGAATATGTGGGTTATAAATCCGTGTAGGGTGTCTAGGACCCCCCCTTGAGGGGGGTCCTGACTGAAAAAAAAGAGCCAGAGTGCAATAACAGGGAGGTCGAAGAGGAAGAAAGGAAGTTATGAAGGAAGAATTAAAGGAAAGAATAGAGGAAGGAGTCCTAAACTCAGAGGAGTTAAGGAGTTGACAGCTGCCACCGGTGCTGGCTCCGCGTGCGTGCGAGTTACTTAAATATTTGTGTAATGATACAATATTGATGTCTTTATATATGTTATTGGATCTGTAGATTTCAAAAATAATGGTTTCAGAACCATCAAGAAAAAATAAAAATAAAAAATAAATAAATAAATAAATAAATAAATAAATAAATTCTTATTCTTTTTATGTTTATAACTTACAAATTTACGTTTTTACATACCCTAAAGCAGTAAAACAGTTAAACAAACCGTCAACCCCTCCCACCCTCATGACACTTGTTGATCTATGATCTATTGATCTATTGATCTATTGATCTATTGATTAAGGTCAAATTTTTACTAAAATTGTCATGTTTTACGTACCCTAAATCAGTAAATCAGTAAATCAAACCACCATCTATTCATCTATGATCTATTGATCTATTGATCTATTGATCTATTGATCTATTGATTAAGGTCAAATTTTTTACTAAAATTGTCATGTTTTACATACCCTAAATCAGTAAATCAGTAAAAGGCCACCCAACCTACCCTCCTGTCAATCATATCTATTGATCTATTGATCTTATTGATCTATTGATCTATTGATTAAGGTCAATTTTTTTATTAAAAAATTGTCATGTTTTAATACCCTAAATCAGGTAAATCAGTAAATCAAGTCACCCAACCTACCCTCTGTCCAATCATGATCTATTGATCTATTGATCTATTGATCATTAGATCAATAATCAATGATTTAAGGTCAAATTTTTTACTAAAATTGTCATGTTTTACATCCCTAAATCAGTAAATCAGTAAATCAAGTCACCCAACCTACCCTCCTGACCAGTTGTGGATCTATTGATCTATTGATCTAATGATCTATTCGATCTATTGATCTATGATTAAAGGTCAAATTTTACGTAAAAATTTACGCTTTTACATACCCTAAATCAGTAAATCCAACCATCAACACCACCACCCAAACCACCCTCCTGTCCATCTTGATCTATTGATCTATTGATCTATTGATTAAGTTCACATTTCGAGTATCACTAGGGATAACATAACATAAAAACAAAAGTTTTCACATTAATAAAGCTTACTTAGCATCATCTAAAAGCTATGAATATAACCCCCAAAGACAAATCTGACACGTCTTAAACATGAAATAAACTGTTAACGTTTAACAAAGTTTCACACTTACTAATAACAGTAAACTAACATAACATACAAAAACGAACCTATTCACACTTGGTCAAGCATGTCTCTATCATAACAATGTTATTTTACATAACATGGTAATATTTAGCAAAAATTTTACCCCAACCTTGTGTAATTTATCATACAGACAGGCAAAGGTATGCTAACGTAACCAAAGTTTTCACATAAATAAAGCCAACATAACATTGCTAGAACTAAGAATATTAATAATACAACGACAAACCTGACACATCCTTAAGCAAGAATAAACTGCCTAACATTAACAAAGGTCCAAACTTATCAACAGTAAAAGTAACTAACAAGGCTCACAAAAACATAATCCAGTCGCACTTTATCAAACATATCTCCAACATGACAATGTTAATTTTACATTAACATTAGTAATATTTAACAAAAAAAAATTTAAGCATAACCTTAACCTAACCTGCATAATAACCTAATGGGTAAAGACAAACAAAGTAAAGTTTTTACTATCTGTAAAGCTAAATTATGAACATAACGTACTTAAAACACAACAACCAGACGAATAACAAGCTACCATAACAACTTATCAATAAAGCGAACATATGCGGGATTTTACATTACATAGTAATATTTTACCAAAAATTTATCATACCCTACCGAACCATCATAATACCTAACGAGTAAGACGAACAAAGTAAAGTTTTAGACTTACCTCTTTTTAGACTCCGTCCCCAAATTTCAGAAAATACCAACTCTAAACATGGAAAATGATTTTATGCTTTTAACCATTTGGGATAAAGTGATGCAATACTTATTATATTAGACCCCTCGGGCTGGAATACAAGCAATGTAGCAGCCGCCATTCGGTTTTACGATTAAATATAAATGACACATTCGTTGGAATAACGAAACTCCTCGTGAAGATATCAACACCAAGCGTAGAGATCGGGGAGATGTCTTCGTATCAGCACTGCGAAAACTATCCTACTGAAGAAAATAGTGTATAACCAACCCTTAAAGGTAATGAGATTCTTTCTTTTCAACCAAATCAGAGAAAGTTAAACAAGAATAACGACGTACGAATGAACCATACCAGTTCAAAAGGGTTATATATTCTCGTTAGACAACAACAACAGCAATAACAAACGTAACAAAAATAAGTTCTTTATTATACTAACAACGAATATATGCTAACGCTAACATTGTTTTCACATTAATAAAGCTAACATAGCATGACCAGAACTAAGAATATAATGTACAAGGACAAACCTAAAACCACCTTACGCACGAATAAAACTACTAACATTAACAAAAGTTCCACACTTAACGTCAGTAAAGAAGAAACTAGCATTGCGTACAAAACGTAACCTATTCATACTTTTCCCAAGATTATCTCTAACAAATAATGTTAATTTTACATTAACAGGTAATATTTAACAAAAAATTTATCATAAACATTGTCTAATTATCATACAGACCAATGAATAACTGTAAACATACAAAGTTTTAACCAAACATAAACATAAAAATAAGTTCTTTGAATAAAATATCATAGTAAAATTGTAAAGTTTACTGATTTTAAAGCAGTAAATCAGTAAATCAGAAATCAAACCCACCAAAACACCATCCCCACCCTCTCTCCTGACCTTTTTGATCTATTGATCTAGTGATTTAAGTCAAATCTCGAGTATCATTTCGGTTAAACATAACACAAAAATAAGTTCTTTATATACCAACCATCGAAAATATGCGGAACGAACAACGTTTTTTACATTAAAAAGCTAACATAACATAGTCTGAACTAAGAATATAATGTACCAACGACAAACCTAACACACCATACGTACGATAAACTACTAAATTAACAAACTCCCGCGCTTAACAACCGTAAACTACATAACACTTCATACAAAACGCGCGTAACCTATTCACACTTTTCAAGCATATCTTACATTTCAATGTTAATTTACATTAACATTCGTAATATTTAACAAAATTTAGCATAACCATGTCTTAGCATCATACTGACAACAAATATAATGCTAACGTAACAATTTTTACATCAACTTCTAATAATTTAACAAAAAACATCATAACATCTCTAAATATCATAATCCCAGACGAATTATTGCAAACATACCAAAGTTTTAACCAAACATAAACATAAAAATAACAAAATTTTTATCCTGACATACATAAAAATTTAAGTTCTTTGAATAAAAATATCACAGTAAAGCGTAATAGTTAACTGATTTAAAGCAGTAAAATCAGTAAATCAGTAAATCAACCACCCATCCTGCAGTCCCTGCTCATCCAATCCGCCTATTGATCTATCGACCTATGCATTCAGTCATATTTCGAGTATCATTTTGATCAGCAATAGGTAAAGCCGTATTTATCTAACAAATCCCTTAACAAAGCGACCAATCATCAAAGATACCAAACATCTTGAACTAAGAATTGGACACTATCTTCATCAAAGTGTCCTCGTTTTGAAGTAAAACATCATTTGACCTATGAATAATTGTAGAATTAGCAAAATCTAGGGCAAACCTAACATTACTCACCAAAAAAAACTTAAACTAGGCTCACGTTCTAACACATCAGTCGTCAGTTAACACAGTAATATCTCACTTACAAAAACTCATCATTCTCTAACAAATCAGTGTTATGTTCACATTGTCATAGTAATATTAACATAACGTACCTACTTACGAATAAACAGTTTTCATTAACCAAGAGTATTCTAAAGCAAACACATTACCTTCCGAGAGAAAACCCAGGGCGATGCGCCCCTTGAAAGGTGTGAATCCTGAGAGGGCGGATCACCCCGAAGGGGTGTAAGCGGGCTTTACCACTCCGAAGGAGGGGTAAAGCCTCAGCCCTTCGGGCTGAGGCCTAAAGCCGGCTTACACCCCTTCGGGGTGATCCCCCCCTCGCAGGATTTCACACCCTTTCAAGGGCGCATCCCCATTGGTTTTCTCTTGGAAGGTAATGGCATTGCTTTAGATACTCTTAGAGTTAATTGAAAAACTGATTTATTACGCTAAGTAGGTACATGTAATGATGTTAAAATATTACTAGACAATGTGAAAATAACACTAATTTGTTAGAGAAATGATGAGATATTTTGTAGATAATTACTAGTGTTAAACTGACGATGATGTGTTAGAACGTGAGCCTAGGTTAAGTAGGTTAAGTTTTTGGTGAGTAATGTTAAGGTTGTGCCCTAGAATTTTGGCAAAAGTCTTTGATTATTCATAGGTCAAATGATGTAATACTCGAAACGAGTGACACTGCATGAAGATAGTGGCAATCTAGTTCAAGATGTGGTATCTTGATAGATTGTCGCATTTGGTAAGGGATTTTGTTAGAAAATACGGCTTTACCTATTGCTGATCCAAAAATGATACTGTCGAAATATGACCTGAATCAATAGGTCGATAGATACATAGGCGATGGATGAGCAGGGGACTGCAGGGATGGGGGGTTTGAATTTACTGATTTACTTGATTTACTGCTTTAAAATCAGTAAACTATTACGCTTTAGCTGTGATATTTTATTCCAAGAACTTAATTTTTATGTTATGGCAGGATAAAATTTTGTTATTTTTATGTTATGTTTGGTTAAACTTTGTTATGTTGCAATAATTCGTCTGGGAGTTATGATATCTTAGACGATGTCTATGATGAATTTTTTGTTAAATAATACGAAGTTTGATGTAAAAAAAATTTTACGTTAGCATTAATGTTTGTTGTCCAGTATGCATAATTAGACAAGGTTATGGCAAATTTTTGTTAAATATTACGATGTTAAGTAAAATTAACATGATATGTTAGAGATACTGCTTGAAAAAAGTGTGAATAGTTACGTTTTGTATGAAGTGTTATGTAGTTTACTTTTTTAAGCGCGGGAGTTTGTTAATCTTAGTTTAGTTTATCGTAGTGTGTTAGGTTTGTCGTTGTCGTTGTACATTATATTCAGAGTTCAGGTATGTTATCTTAGCTTTTTTATCGTAAAATACGAGTTTGATTAGCTCATTTTCGATGGTTAGTATATAAAGAAACTTATTTTTGTGTTATGTTGAACCGAAATGATACTCGGAGATGTGACATGAATCACTAGATCAATAGATCAAAAAGGTGCATGGAGAGAGGGGTGGGGATGGGTTGAGTGGTTTGATTTACTGATTTACTGATTTACTGCTTTAAAATCAGTAAACTATTACAATTTACTATGATATTTTATTCAAAGAACTTATTTTTATGTTATGTTTGGTTAAAACTTTGCTATGTTTACAGTTATTCATTGGTCTGTATGATAATTATACTAATGGTATTGAAAATTTTTGGTATATAAAAGAGTAGTTAATGTAAAAATTAACGTAATTTGTTAGAGATATGCTTGGGAAAAGGTTATGAATAGGTTACGTTTTGTACGCAATGCTAGTTACTTTACTGACGTTAAGTGTGAACTTTGTTAATGTTAGTAGTTTATTTGGTGGGTAAGGTATGTTAGGTTTTGTCATTGTACAATATATTCTTAGTTCTGGTCATGCTATGTTAGCTTTATTAATGTGAAAACAATGTTACGTTAGCATATATTCGTTGGTTAGTATATAAAGAACTTATTTTTGTACTATGTTATTTATATTGGTAATCGTAACGAGAATAGATACCCTTTTGAACTGATATGGTTCATTCTACGTCGTATTTCTTGTTAACTGTTTATATGGTTGAAAGAAAGAATCTCATTACATTTAAGGGTTGTTTATACACTATTTTCTTCAGTAGGATAGTTTTCGCAGTGCTGATACGAAGACATCTCCCCGAATCTCTACGCTTGTTGTTGATATCTTCACGAGGAGTTTCGTTATTCACAACGATGTGTCATTTATATTTAATCGTAAACCGTTTGGCGACTGCTACATTGCTTGTATTCCAGCCAGAGGGTTAAATATAATAAGTATTGCATCACTTTATGCAAATGGTTAAAGCATAAAATCATTTTCCATGTTTAGAGTTGGTATTTTCTGAAATGGGGTCGGAGTCTAAAAAGAGGTAAGTCTAAAAACTTTACTTTGTTCGTCCTTACTCGTTAGGTATTATGATGGTTAGGTACGGTTATGATAAATTTTTGGTAAATATTACTATGTTAATGTAAAATCCCGCATATGTTCGCTTTATTGACTAAGTTGTTAATGATAGCTGTTTATTCGTCTGGTTGTTGTGTGTTAAGTACGTTATGTTCATAGTTTAGCTTTACAGAGAGTAAAAACTTTACTTGTTTGTCTTTACCCATTATATTATGCCAGGTTAGGTTAAGGTTATGCTAAATTTTTTCTTAAATATTACTATGTTAATGTAAAAATTAACATTGTCATGTTGGAGCTATGTTTGATAAAGTACGAGTGGATTATGTTTTTGTGAGCCTTGTTAGTTACTTTTACTGTTGATAAGTTTGGACCTTTTTAATGTTAGCAGTTTATTCTTCTTAAGATGTGTCAGGTTTGTCGTCCTTGTATATTATATTCTTAGTACTGGTAATGTTACGGGGCCTTTATTAATGTGAAAACTTGTTACGTTAGCAACTTTGCCTGGTCTTTATGATAATTACACAAGGTTGGGTAAATTTTTGCTAAATATTACCATCTTAATGTAAAATTAAACATGGTGTTATGATAGAGATATGCTTGACAGTGTGAATAGGTTACGTCTTTGTATGTTATGCTTAGTTACTTTACTGTTGTTAAATGTTAAACTGTTAACGTTAACAGTTGATTCATGTTAAGACGTGTCAGATTTGTCTTGGGGGTTATATTCATAGTTTAGATGATTGCTAAGTAAGCTTTATTAATGTGAAAACTTTTGTTTTTATGTTATGTTTATCCATAGTGATACTCGAAATGTGACTTGATCAATAGATCAAAGATCAATAATTCAAGGATGGACAGGAGGGTGGTGGTGTGGTTTGATTTACTGAATTTACTGATTTACTGTATGTAAAACGTTACAATTTTAGTAAAAAAGTTGACTTAAATCAATAGATCAATAGATCAAAGATCCATTAGATCAATAGATCAATAGATCACAAACTGGTCAGGAGGGTGGATGGTGGTTTGATTTATGATTTACTGATTTAGGGATGTAAAACGATAAAAATATTTTAGTAAAAAAAATTTGACCTTAATCATAGATTCAATAGATCAATAATCATAGATCATGAGTTGGACAGGAGGGTAGGGTTGGGTGACTTGATTTACTGATTTTACTGATTTAGGGTATGTAAAACATGACCAATTTTTAATAAAAAAATTTGACCTTAATCAATAGAACAATACATCAATAGCATCAATAGATCAATAGATCATGATTGGACAGTAGGGTAGGTTTGATTCGCTGATTTACTGATTTACTGATTTAGGGTATGTAAAACATGACAATTTTAGTAAAAAATTGACCTTAACAATAGATCAAAGATCAATAGATCAATATCAATAGAACACAACTGGTCAGGAGGGTGGTGGGATGGAGGGTTTTTTGAATTACTGATTTACTGTTTTAGGGCTAATAAAAACATGACAATTTAGTAAAAATTTGACCTTAATAATAATAAGATAAACAATAGATCAATAGATTCAATAGATCAAAGTGGTCATGAGGGTGGTGGATGGGGTTTGATTTACTGATTTACTGCTTTTAGGGAATGTAAAACGTAAATTTAGAAGTTATAAACATAAAAGAATAAGAAAACTTTATTGTATTTATTTATTTTATTATTATTTATTTATTTTTATTTTATTTTTCTTGATGGTTCTGAAACCATTAATTTCGAAATCCACAGATCCAATAACATATATAAAAACATTCAAATATTGTATCATTACACATATATTTAATAACTCGGCACCCCACCGGAGCCAGCACCGGTGCAGCTGTCAACTCCTACTCCTCTGAGTTAGATTCCTTCTCTATCTTTCCCTTCTTATTCTTCCTTCATCCTTCTTTCTTCCTCCTTCGACCTCTGTTTTGCACTCTGTGCTCTTTTTTCAGTCGACCCCCCTCAAGGGGGGGTCCTAGACATCCTACACGGATTTATAACCAACATATTCGAGTTCTACGACCTCAATAACCTATATAAGGACACCAAGATTGTTGTTATACGAATTTTTATTAACTCGGCACCGCAGTGGCTCCAGCACCGGTGCCGGAGCCAACTCTGAATCCTTCTCAGCCTCCTTCTCCTTCCTCATTCTTCTTCCTTCCCCCTTTCCTCCTCTCCTTCATTCCTTTCTTCTTCTTCCTTTCTTCTTCTTTCTTCTTCTGTTTTGCATTCCATTCATTTCTTTTTTCAACTGCGGACCCCCCTCCGGGGGTCTCTGGAACTCCGATCCTGAATCCTATATCTTATATCTCTATCTCGATTCCAACTCCTCCATCATGTCTCCAAGTTTCAGTCTTCTACGATCATTTTTAATTTTTTGTGGGGCTACGTCCCCCCTTACGGGGGGACGCAGAGGGACGTAATCTCGTCTCCGACGAGATTACGTCATCATATAGCTCACATCCAAATTTTAGCCCGATACGTTAAGCCTAACAGGGTTTTCAGGACGAATTTGACCTTGGCGCTAAGGGGGCAGCACCCCCTTAGGGGTGACCAACGGTCACCAAAACTCGCGTGGGATCAGCTTATCACATACATAGATTATATTCCAAGTTTGAAAGCGATAGCTCTATTCCTGCCTAGCGAAAAGGGTGGGTTCGCCCAAGTGGTTCCATTACTACTGTCCCTACAGAGAAATCCTATGAGGAAACGGAGTCGTAGCAGGAACCGGAGCATGAGCCGGTGCTGGATTTGGAAACACATATACTTTGACATGTTGTATATCGAACAATACGTTTTCAAGTACGAAGAATCCAATTTTGGTGGTTTCAGAACCATACGGAGTTCATTCTAAAACCTAAAAATGGGAATCCCTTGATTAAAAGGAGAAATTCTGTAAGAGAAGCGCCCTGAGGGTTTAACATTGGAAGCTGAAGAAAGAAGACAAAGATTCCAGAAGGAATCAGACGTGGCAAAACTCCAAATGAGGCGGGAGCCGAGCCTCAAAATCAGGTTTTACCCATAAAATCGGAGAATAATAAATACACCTATGGTTAATAAAGTAACCAGGCATTGTTACAAATACGGACTCTATTATAGGGACCGCTTAGCTTGTTATAATTATAGACATTTAAATTTACTCTCTCTCTCTCTCTCTCTCTCTCTCTCTCTCTCTCTCTCTCTCTCTCTCTCTCTCTCTCTCTCTCTCTCTCTCTCTCTCTCTCTCTCTCTCTCTCTCTCTCTCTCTCTCTCTCTCTCTCTCTCCTTTTACTCTTACTTCTCTTTTCTAACTTAACCTAACAAACTAATCAAAGGATAATATAAACAATATTATTATCCTGCTAATTACTGTCAACATAACAATGCCTAACAACATACCACCTAACATAACCTAACCCTAATCTATAGATAACATACATAAAGATCTTAACCTACCAATTACTACTATTATAACAATACCTAGCAACATATTACTTAAACTAACTAATATAATGAACTAACAAACTAAACCAACAACCTAATCTGCAGACAACATAAATAAAGATATTAGTCTACCAATTACTGCTAACATAGTAATTACTAACAACATATCATCTAACATAACCTAACTTACACTAACTTAACATATCATTAGATGCTATCACTTCAATACTTATTTTATCACCCTAGCAGTTTAGTTTTTACCAAACGTAACTCACATTTATATAATACGTGTTCACATTACTGAGTTTGTTCAAACGTGTACATGACGTAATACAATGTATGTGGTTTCAACTTTAAACTGGAACATTTCTATTTTACAAGTTATATATTCCTTTTTTTCTTTTAAGCTGTAACATTTAATATTTAAACTATAGCTTTAATAATTTTATTATTTTTCTTTTAACGTAAACTAAAAAAAAAAGAATTATAACTTTTATAATTTTTTGTTATTAAATTTTTATTTTAATTTTCCAATTTTATTTTTTTTTATTTAAAGTTTTTATTATTATTATTATTATTATTATTATTATTATTATTATTATTATTATTATTATTATTATTATTATTATTATTATTATTATTATTATTATTATTATTATTATTATTATTATTATTATATTATTATTATTATTATTTTCAATTTTTTTTGCTTGTTTTTATTTCAAGTTTTTAATTTTTTATTATTTTTGGCTTTATTAATTTGATTATTTAAATTCATGTTTTGTTGTGCTAAAAAAACGATAACATGATAACACGATAACATGTAGACACACCCCAACCCCATTTTGTTCCATTCACATGTTTCCAGTCCTTTACATATGATTTTCATATAATGTACTACATTTATTCGTTAACTTTAAAAATCCAATGATAACATGCATCAAGGCACGATAACATGATAACACGATAACATGTGCATAAATACACCCCACTCTCCCAACACATATGTTTTCAGTTCTTGACATATGAATTTTTGGTAACTTTTTATTTTATAAGTTTTATTAACATTTATTGTGTTTGATTTTATTTTATTTTACATTTATTTGTTTCGATTTTCAGTTTTCATATTTTAATTTTATTTTACATTTTTAAAACATTTTGTGTTTTTTTTTATTAAAAATTTTATTCTTTTAATTTTTATTTTCTAGTTTTTGTTAACTTTTGCTTTGAATTTTTTTACATCAAAATATAGCTTAATCACTTAATCACATGCATACCCCTACCCCCCCCTCCACCCTAATCTTGGATATGATTTAATGATTTAGTAATTAAATGATTTAATGATTTAAATACATGAAAAGTCATTCCTGTTAATACATAAATGCAATACTTGTTCACAATTTTCATTGCCAAACGCGTTCAGGTTAGAGTTAGAACATATCATATCATTTGTTTTATATTATTTTATAAATATTACTGTTTTTTGATGCACTAGCATATATTTCAAGAAGAAACTTTATTATAATCTAGCAACTTTTAATGTGTTCTACAAAACATACGTAATAGTAAGCCTAAGAGACTTCTTGGATGATGAGTCGTGTCTGAAAGTACTTTTAGGCTTATATTTTAATGCTCCCCCCATTTTCGAGCATGACACAAACACATTCATTTTTTCTTGTTTGGTATAATATATATATATATATATTATAGTATATAATATATATATAGATATATAGTATATAGATATATAGAATATATATATATATATATATTATTATATATATATAATATATATATATATATATATTATATATATATATATAACTGTTTTAACAACACATACTTACCAAAACTTAAACTAACTTACCTAAGTCCTAACCTATTAAAAAAACTTTAAAAATTACCAAACCCTTATCACTATATAAATCCAGATATTCAATTAATGGATTCATGGCGCACTAAACGAATGTTTTGGTGATTTTCTTAGCATTTTTTTTTACTCTTTTGATGGAAAATCTAAACTTAAACATAAATATCATAACCTAGCCTATCTAATATACTAAGCTACGAATAAATGCTAAAATTAACAAAGTTCCACAACCTATCAAAAAAAAAAAATTCTCGTTATTCTAACAAATCGGTAAAACTATCATCACCAGCAAATATTTAACATATCAAATTTGCTGCTAACATAATAGTACATAGCTTAATACTACCAAAATTTTCTAGACCTTCTATAACTAACCTACTGCAAACATTACCTACTATAACTATCAATGCCTAACGTAATCAAACATTATATAATGCGTGTTCAACATGAATGACCCTGTTTTCTAACGTGTACGTGACATTTCATTTCTATGACCTCACACATTGTATTCCTCCTAAGTGATGCGCATTAAGATAATTTAGTTTTATATTTATTATGTTCTGTTTAAAACACTTAAATTGGTCATATTTTTTGTTTGCTGACTTTTATTATTTTTTTCATTTTTACATTTTTTTTTAAAATGTTATATTTATTAAATTTTTATTTAAATTCATATTTTTTATTGTAATAAAACAAGAAAACACGAAAACACGATAATTCGATAACATGATAACACAATTACATGTATAATATACACCACCACCCCTCCCATTACGAACAAATAATTTCAGTTCTTAACCTATGATCTTGTGTTAAGTTTTTATTTTGTTTTATTTACATTTATTGTTTTTGTATTTCTTAATTTTATATTTATTCTTTTGATTTTTAAGTTTTTAATTTTATGTTTTATTTTACCTTTTCATTTTATTTTTTAAATTTATTTTTAAGATTTTTCCTCTTTTTGTTAACTTTCTTATGTTTTTAGTTAAAATATCGCTTAATCACTTAATTACAGGCATACTCTCCCGCTCTCACCATTCTTTGGATATGATTTAATGATTTAATGATTAATTTATTCACATACCTGAAAACTCATTCCTGTTACTGCATAAATACTTATCTCAAAACAATGCACACGCAGGTCACATAACCTAACATATCTAACAAACTGAACACCTCCTACCTATCAAAGAGGACCCCAACTATTCTTCTAGCACATCATTAGATGCTAACGTTTCAATACTATCAAAATTTAATATAAGAAACAAAACTTAAACATAACAAACAAAAACTAACATATCCTAACGATCAACCTGCTGAACTTATTAATAAATATTAATATCAACAAACGCCTAATTGAGCAAAGGAAGTTTTTCTAATTTTACCTTGCAAAATTTAACCTAACATACCTTACCTAACAGCATGTGTCAAACTAACATCATTTTATCACGCATTTTAACCTTATTCAATTGCATATACCCCTACCAATATGCAGTTTAACCGTATAAATTGCCAGTTAACATAAATGCAAAGTTTAACATACTATTATTTTTTAACCTAACCTCAGCATAACCTTTCAAAGATTACATGCTTAGCCTAACAAAACTGTTTTACAGCAGAGGTTAACCTGACCAAACTTATCCTAGTTACAATACCCTGTCTGACTATCATCGTTCAAAAAAAACTTTAACCTATCAATAACTGCTAACATAATAATACCTGACCTAATTCAACCTCTACACAACCTCTGGTCATCACATCATTATTAAGATAAATCATTTAACAATATTAGCATAATCTATAACAAATTGACCTAACATCGCTAAGCGCTAACACCATCCTGTTCAATAATATACTTCATGTACAAATAACCATTTTACTAAAAAAAAAAACACAATGAATTCATAAGTCCTTCAATATTATATTTAAAAAGAATAGAATGTTATAGGTGTAAGTAATTACATTAGAGAGAAGGTGAAAGAGATGGTGTTAGAGCTGTTAAGTCAATTGTGCTATGACTTTCTTTCCGGAAAGGAAAATAAAAATTTTTTTATTGAGGCAGTTAATGTAGGAGTAGGTTTGATGAAAAGCAAATATATATAAATAAATAAATATATATATTATATATAATATTATATATATATATATATAATATATATATATATATTAATATATATATATATATATATATAATAATATATAATATATATAATATATATATATATATATATATATATATATATATAATATATAATATAATATAAAATATAAACTTATAAAAAGCTAGTTTTCAATAGGGTAACAGGCAGAGGAAAGAAGATGTATTCTCAGTGATGGTATTAAAATATTTTACCTGCTCTTTGTGACAACACAAGAACGGAGTTTTGATTTATGACAACTATAGGCGACAAACTGTTATTTCCAATAAGCTTCTTTACAAATTCTTGTGTATCTTAATTTCAATGTAATACTATGCTCCATTATACTGTGAAATAATATATTATAATTCAGGATAAATTATCGAAATGACCAAATATGAGCAAACAAACATCAATTATCAACCAAAACATTTCTTACATTTTGTGACAAAGTCTAAAAAGATCTGCTCTGCAGGTAGTTTATATTTTTTCTTTTGAATTTTTTCTTCATGTAAAGATTATTAGGAGTTGCATCCACTTATCCTGTATGATATTACTGTTAACCCTTAAATATACTATGACTCTCTTTATGCATGTTCCCATTCCCTAATTAGATGGCTAAAAAATCCTTTTAGAAGTTCCTTCTCTCTTCTTCTCTCTTCTCTCTCTCTCTCTCTCTCTCTCTCTCTCTCTCTCTCTCTCTCTACTCTCTCTCCGCTCTCTCTCTCTCTCTCTCTCTCTCTCACCCACACACACAACATACACACACACACACACACATATATATAATATATTAGTATATATATATATATATAATATATAAAACATTAATCAATATATATATATATATATATCTCAACAAATATATATGTGATTTATTCGTATGGCAAAGTATTTCAACGTCAGCATAGGAGCCTGAAGAAACATTGATGCAAGTGATCCCTCAGGGAGAAGGTCCATCGGATTAGGTCTGACCAGCATGCAGGTCAGCCTAAGGTTCCGTACGGCCTATCCCAATGGTTGTGGAATTCTTGATCTAAAAGGTTATTAACTCTGCTGTATATATATATCCCATGCATAAATTCACATTGCATCCACGATTATACCTCTAAGACATTGACACATATTGACGTTGGTTGTCGCAAATTAGAAATACCATATGGATTTTCTTCAGCCCGCTTGATGCGTGTTATGAAAATATAGCAAAGCCGCTCGTTGAATGCAGCTTCGTCAGCTAATAACCAGAGTCCAAAAAAATTGGGTCCTCAATATACATTTGAAGAAGCCCTTTGTACAGGAAGTTGATTCTTGGAGGATTAGTAGTCTTTTTGGAATCTTATACCCGTGAATTGGTAACTTACATGCAGTTGTGTTTGCTTGAAAATCTCCGACTGTCATATATCTGACATTCTCTTGTGTTTCTATTCGTCGGGTGCTGTTGACAGAGTATTTCTCGACGTGCTGCAAAATTCTCTCGTCGCTTTCAACAGTTCGTGCGAGCTATGGTCTGCCTGTCTGACGCTCGTTTTTTTTAAAATGTTTCTGTAGATCGCAGACGCTCATGTAATCTCTGAAGGGTTTTCTTGTCTAGAAGATGCATGTGTGGAAAATGTTCCTCATAGAGGCACCTCGCATCTGCTGCTTTATATTGGGACATTTTATACATCATATGCATGTCGGCCATTTCCTCGTTCGTGTATTTCATTTTAATTATCACGACAATGCTATTATTACTATGAGTACAATCAAGTGATATTGCCGTAAATCTGTAAAATATGACAAGATGTTAGAAAAATTTCTTTAATACATAAAAACACCAATTTACTATCAGTTGTATCTCAAAAATGAAGCCTTGTGAGACACATGTTTATATAAATTTTTAACATTGATTTGATGTTCCCTGTCCACTGTGTAAGGCAGTGATTCCCAACCTTTTTTAATTCACGGCACCCTATTTAAGGTTGTGGAATTCTTGAGGCCACACCCTTATAATAAATAATAAATAATAATAATAATAATAATAATAATAATAATAATAATAATAATATAATAATAATAATAATAATAATAATAATAATAATAATAATAATAATAATAATAATAAAAAAAATAATTATCTTTTTAAATAATACTTAATAGGATTTAAATTTAAAATATCTATAAAACATACCTGTTAAAATTTGAAAGTTGGAGTTTGCGGTTTAGAATCGATTAATGGGAAATTTGTGCTTGATGCTTGGAGCACAAAAATTGTATGTTAGGTCTGATGTTTGAAAACGCAACAGGCATATTTTCTTTGAAAACGCAACACGCATATTTTCTTGTTTTGCATTTTATTGTGACCATTGCAGAGAAAGTTGGTTCACAAAAATATATGATGTTTGAAAAGGGCCAAAAGGAAACTTGTTGGCTTTTCTACGTAGGTTAGAGATACTGCTAGCCAAAAATCAGCCACTGATAAGTCAGTCTTCTCAAGTTTAATTTTCAGTAAAGAATCAGCGCAGAGACCATTAAATTCGTCTCTGTTCAGTAGCTGTGAAATCTAGTTCTTCAGCAATATTTGTCTTGTGAAATGGGGAAACAATCAACTCAAGATTCTTAAGAAAGAGAGAGGAAAGTACTTATCTACTGCATCTTGCAATTTGAAAAATGATCAAGAATGAGGTCTTTTAGCTTTTCCTCGCCATTACATTTCGAAAATTTTAAAAGGGATGGAAAATTTGAAAAATCACTTTTCTCAATTGCAGACTTCCAAGAAGCTACCTTTCCCATGAAACCTTTCATTTCATTGGTTGAAGAAACTGTTGTTTCTTGTCGTCCCTGTAATGAAGTATTTAATACATTTAGTTTACTAAATATATCTGACAGATATGACAGCTGTAAACACCAATCATCATTTTGCAGAAACCTAGGAAAATGCATCATGTTTTCTTTTCTCAAAATCTTTGAGTGTAAGAACGCGGTTCAGTACTCTACCACGAGATAATAATGAGATATATGGTGCATCCATTTCACACATTTTTTCAAAGAGTCTTCACTTCAAAGGTCGCGATTTAATGTAATTTATCATCTTCACAGCCTGATTTATAACTTCAGCGAAATGTTCACCACAATTTTTCCCTACTAGTGTTTCTCTGTGCAGAAAGCAGTGAGTTATTTTCAATGATACATTTTCCTGTAAAGCTGGCGCAATAAATCCTTTATGCTTTCCTGTCATTGATGGTGCACCATCAGTACATATTTCACAACAGTCATTCCATGAAAGACCATGGTTATTGAGATAGGAAGAGACGGAAGCGAAATTATCGGCGCCGGTACTAGTTGTTTCCAACTCTTTGCAAAACAAAAGCTGCTCCACGATATATTTACCGTCAATAAATCTACAGAATCCAAGAAGATGATTTTTGGCAGTAATATCAGTGCTTTCATCTATTTGTAAAGCAAATTTATGGGGAGTTTTTATTTTATCTGTTACTTGTTCATTTATATTTAATGACATTTCAGATATTCTACGGCTAATAGTATTGTTTGAGAGAGGAACCTTTGAAATTTTGGTATGGTTTCAACGATAATTTTGCACGCCGGGATAATGATATCCTCTCCAGCTGTATGAGGTTTCATTTTCTTGGCGAGCAGTTCGGCAACTTTAATGAAGCTGCGAGAGAAGCGTCACCTGTGGTAATCTCTTCAACATTCTATTACCAACTTTTTCTTGATTTTCTAATAGTCTTGAAAAATATGAGCCAGGATTTCTTGGATACAACCTGCGGTGCTGTTCGTAAGCAAGATGATCTCTTAAGTTTGTGGGTACCATGGCTTAGCGTTTTTCACCACACACTAAGCACAGGGCACATGGATTATCTGCATCGTTTGTCCATGAAAATCCGGACAAAAACTTCTAAACTTATGTTCTTTTTCTTAAAGAAATTCTTTTTTTGATGTGAAGTTCAGGAATGATAATGTTCAATTACTCTCACTTAAAGTAGGTTGGTATAAGTTCGCTCTTCTATTTCTTGAAAATTTTAGAAAATTTCTAGCAAAAATTTTAAAACAAAATGGAAAGCAGTTTTAAATTAACAATAGAAAAAAGACTCATAGACTATATAGAGGTCATAGAGACATAGAGCATCTTACTATCTTACGCCTGGCAGAGACCTTTGTCCTGCAACTTAAGTAATAATATATATATTATATATATATATATATTATATATATATATCTATATATATATATTATATATATATATATATATATATAATGATATATATATATATATCATATATATATATTATATACTATATATATATATATATATATATATATATATATATAAACTATATATATATATATTATATATAAAAAATTAACCTTTAGGAGAGAGGGATGTAAAGCTTTCTTAAAGAGTTTTTGCATAATAAATTGAAAACGTAATTTCATAAAAATGGTTAAAGATGTTACAATTAGATTAAAATCACGCGGCACCCCTGACAGATCTCGCGGCACACCGGTTGGAGAATTCTGCTGGCTGTAAGGGGTTGCCACCACGTTACCTGTATACATCGTTAGTCAGTTATATATATATAATATATATATATATATATATATATATATATATATATATATATATATATATATATAGTATTATATATATATATATATATATATATATATATATATAATATATATATATATTATATATTATATATATAATATATATATATATATATATATATATATATATATATATATGAGCCAATATACATAATCACCTGAAACCACGGTTGAAAATTCTTATAATGAGTTGAAAAGAGTTCAACGATAATTTCTATTTCAATAATATAGCTTCTAATATTTTAATATTTTTTGTGATAGATTCGTTAGACTTGTGAAATTTCAGTCAGCAGAAGAAAGATTTTACTCTTTGATATCAGAACATCTGCAAATTCAAATTCCAAAAGATTACAGTGGAAGAAACGTACTCATCATCCTGATTTCAAAACTGTCCACAATAATTCGGTGATGTTCAAGTTGGTAATTATGGAAAGTCATGTTGAAGCTCCTCAAACTAAGAATGAATTGTCGTAGCTGTGTGTCTAAGAGTATTCTACTAAAAAGAATTTCACCATTGAAAAAAATGACATCTGCCGGAAGATCACATTTTGAACCTTGTGTTACGACGTTGGTGCCAACCAAGCATCATGAAATGGCCACCATAATCACCACAAATCCAACCTTGAACCAGACAATTCGTTGCAATAATTTTTAATGCAATAGTTCTTTACTGTATGGACTGTATAGTTCTGTACTGTATGAATGTAGATAATTGTAAGTTGATGGTGGTGGGCGAGGAGAGCCCGCAGTCTGAAATTATGTCGGATGGTAGGCAGTTGGAACAAGTTTCTGAGTTTAAATATTTAGGCTATAGGTTCACTGTAAAGAGAACGGATGGTGCAGAGTGTCCCATGAAAGTTGTGAGGGGTAGTAAGGTGTCTGGTGCAATTAAATCTTTGGTGAATACAAGGCAACTAAGTCTTGAGTAAGCTAGGGTTCTGCATAAGGGTATCTTGTTATCGGTGTTAATCTTAATGGCGTATCAAGTGTGAGAGGAATTGATAAAATTAAGAAGCGTTTTAGGGAGCTGTGTGGTGTGAAGAAAGGGGTGAATGAGAGAATAAGTGAGACTGTATTAAGATAGTATGATAATGTGGAAAGGAAGAATGATGGCCAGTTGGTTAAGTGGGTGTATGAAGGTAAGTGTGTTGTGAATCAACTGGCTGGGAGATCAAAAAAAAAGTGGACTGATTCAATTAGAGTATGTCTGAAGAAAAAGAATGTGAATTTAGCAAAAGCAAGAGGATTGCTGCATAATAACAGTAAGTGGCGTGGATTTGTGAGGGGGCATAGTGGTGACTGTCAAGGTGTTATGAAGCTTCAGAGCGGATTTTTGCCGTGACAGTTTCTCATTAATGGGTATGAGGGTAGGTTGTGTTGAACTTTCTTCTTCATCTCAGGTTATGGTCCTCTTCTTAGGTATTTTGTTTCCGGTGCATGCTTGAACACCCTTCCCCCCAGTTCTAGGAAACCATGGGGTAGCTGCTGATGATGCTTATATATATATATATATATATATATATATATATATATATATATATATATATATATATATATATATATATATATATATATATATATATATATATATATATTATTTTTGTATGTGTGTTTATATAGATATATAGTCCTACGATTTATATATATATATATATATATATATATATATATATATAGTAGTTACAGATACCGATTGGAGGGGACTGGAATCCTGGAAATCCTGGAATCCTGGAAGGATTCCAGGAACCTGGAAACTGGAAATGACTAATTGGATTCCTGGAAACTGGAATATGGAACCTGTGAAAATGTTGTTCCTGTTCCAGGATCCTGGATCCTGGAACTGGAATATATAGTTGAAGCTCGTGCTGTGAGGTTGTTTCGTGTGTTTGGTCTTCCCTGTGTTATTTTAATCGTGTGTTTAAATTTTATTTTAGTTGTCCACCTATTTTAATTAACTTATTATTCCCTAGTGTTGTTTTAGTGTTCATTGCTTTCCTAATATTTTTTACGTAACTATCATATTTATATAATTAATAAATGAAGATTTGCTGCGAAAATTTTACCTTCTTGAAACTTTAAGCTAAGTTTGGTTTTATTTTTTTTTTTTTTTTTTTGCTTTTTCTTTTAAAGAGTTAATATCTATATGAATAGGATTTTTGGTTTATTTACCCTTTTTATTAATATAAGGTTTTAAATTTAAATTTTACGGTTTTAATGCAGGTTTTCATTACGTTGGGGTATTTTTAAATTTAGCTTTTGTTTTAGTCATTTGTTTAAGTTATTTTGTTTGTCTGCGTGTGTGTAGGTGTGTGTGTGTGTGTAGATTTAATGTGTTTTAGTTTAGTGTGTAGATTTTGTGTGCTTTAACTCTCTAGATCTTTAAAAATTTTCTGTAAATACGGTTTTAGTGTTTTATAATTTCCTATTTTAAATTATCCTGATTTCACTTTTTTTTATTTTTTTGACTGTTTGTTTTTGTCTGTTTGTTTTTGTCTGTTGTTTTTGTTTTGCTGTGGCTGTGTGTGCGTGTAGGATGGCAAATTTGCACAGGCGCGGACTTTCTATCGACTTTATCAACATCCGCGGCTTAAACTCAAACTTTGCCTCTGTGGAATATCACCTCTCTAACTCTGACCCTAACCTTTTGCTCTTGTCTGAGACTCAGATGGCTAAGAATTCATCCTCTAACTCATTTAACGTATCCAACTACAACTTATTTAATAATTTCCGTCTGAAGGGTGGAGTATGTGCCTATGTAAACATAAACACTCCTATAACACATCTCGAGAATCTCGAATCTCCTAACTTCGATGTTCTATGGCTTAAAATCTTTCTTCCTTCTACTACAATAATCTTGTGCTTCTGCTACTGTTCTCCTAACAGAACAGATTTTCACGCCTTTTTTGAATATCTTACTACTTCTCACGAGACTGTTATATCTTCTCATCCAAATACTGAGGTCCTCTATTTAGGGGATTTCAATGTACACAACACTGAATGGTTGGGGTCCTCTCATACTGATTTAGGTGGAGAGGAGGCCGAATCATTTAGCATTCTCAACGATCTGGAGCAACTAATTAAAGAACCCACACACACATTCCGGATCGTCCCAACCAATTCTTGAACACACTTGACCTATGTTTCACCACAAGTCCTTCTCTCTATAAATACACCACTTTCGCTCCTATCGGTAAATCTGACCACAACCTTATATCTCTTAATTTTAATACTTTCTCTCCAACAGCTCCATCCTGCTTATGCGTTTTTCTGGCACTTTAATTGGGCCGATTGGGGGGCCTTGCGTTGCTTCTACGCTAACTATATAATTGGAATGACTGCTTTGTCTCTGGTGACGCTTCGACTTCTGCCGATAAGGTGGGAGCTGTAATCGTTGATGGGATGAGCAGGTTCATTCCTTCTTCGACTAAATCTTTCTCTCCTCATAATCCATGGTTCGATCGTGCTTGTTCTCTGGCCATTCAGGCTAGAGACAGTGCGTATCGGGAGTGGAAAAATTCTCGTTCTCCTATCACTCTTGCTAATTTTCATTCTGCTAGAAATCGTTGCAGGGATACTCTTCGACGAGCAAAGCGGACTTTCATCAAACGAAAGTGCGCTAACCTCCTTGGTTCTCCTACTGACAAATCTTTCTGGCCTCTTGCAAAAACATCTCTAACAACTTCTGTAAATCTGTCTTTCCTCCTCTTATTCGCTCTGATGGTTCTGTTGCTAATTCTCCAACTGAAAAGGCCAATCTCTTCGGCCTCCTATTTTCCTCTAACTCAACCCTGGACGATTCTGGCATTCCTCATCCTCCTCCTCCTCCTCTCAGGTGTCCTATGCCTTTGCCTGTGATTACATTCGATCGGGTGCATGGGCTCCTGAAATCTGTGAACGTCAGGAAGGCGGGCCCGTATGGCATTCCTCCCCGAGTTTTGAGGGAGTGTGCTTCCGTGCTGACCCCGCCCTCGTTCAACTATATTCTCTATGTCTCAATACTAACACTTTCCCTCAGTGTTGGAAGCACGCACATGTCCAACCTATTCCGAAAAAAGGAAGCCGCTCTGATCCTTCTAACTATCGCTCTAGCTCTCACTTGTATTCTATCTAAGATCTTTGAAACTCTTCTCAACTCTCACTTCTTAGATAATCTGGAATCTCATTCACTTCTTTCCGATCGCCAGTACGGCTTTCGGCGCTCGAGGTCTACTGGCGTTATACTTTCCTATCTTACTGATTTATGGTTTTCCGCCCTTAGGAACTACGGGGAGACTTGCGTGGTGGCGCTTGACATATCAAAAGCATTTGACCGGGTATGGCACGCGTCACTGCTGTGCTCCCTTCCTTTGGGTTTCCTCCTTCTCTTTGCTTACTTATGTCTAGTTTTTCTTTCAAATCGCTCAATATCGGCTGTTGTTGATGGGGTGACTTCTTCTTCCTTTTCTGTCAATTGTGGTGTTCCTCAGGGTTCTGTCTTATCTCCTACTTTATTCCTACTTTTCATTAATGATCTTCTCACCTGCACATCTAACTCTATTCACTCATATGCCGATGACTCGACCCTTCATTCTTCAACTCATTTCAATTCTGCTCCTTCTTTTAATTCTAGAATTGCCTCCCGTCTTAATCTTTCCGATTCTATTCTCGCTGATCTGGATAGAATTTCCGGGTGGGGTCGTCTGAACCTTGTGAAATTCAATTCTTTAAAAACTCAACTTCTACAAATCTCCCTCTCTAAGACACCTTCTAACTTTCCTATCTCTTTCGACGGTTCTCTCGTCTCCTGTTGACAATATAAACATCCTTGGCCTTAACATAAACAAAAAATGTCTTGGAAACCTCACATCACAACGGTTGCTAAGGCGGCCTCAAAGAAGCTGGGAGTTCTGTTTAGACTGCGAGACTTTTTTTCCTCTTCTCAGTTGCTCCAGCTATACAAGGGCCTCATCCGCCCTTGTATGGAGTACTGCTCTCATATCTGGGGGGGCTCAGGTTTCACCCGGCTTTTGGATAGGGTCGAGTCAAAGGCAAAAAGACTTATCAACTGTCCTACTTACTTTCCAATTCACTTGACCATTTATCTTTGCGCGATGTTCCCATTACTTTATCTCTTTTCTATAGGTACCGTAGCGGCAAGTGCTCGAGGGAACTTTCCACTCGCGCGTGCCACCACCTTTAAGACGCCCTCGTAGCACAAGGGGTGCTGTGTCGGCACATGAGTTTTGTGTTGATATCAGCAACTCCAGACTAGTTCGATGCGGTGCCTCCTTCTTTCCTGCCACCTCTGTTCTGTGGAATTCTCTTCCATCTTCTGTGTTTCCTACTCAATTTAATCTCCTCACTTTAAAGCCCGCGTCTGTGCTCATCTGCGTAATTTGCGTTAGTTGAATTTTTGTTGATTTTAACACCCCCTCCTTGAATAGGGCTCTGCCCGTGAGTGGTGGTGACAACTGTAAAAAAATATATATATATATATATATATATATATATATATATATATGCTCTGCTATACTATACTGCTACTGCTGCTCTTTTATATATATATGCTGCTCT
>JABUQX010009677.1:0-10289 GCA_015478945.1 Trachelipus rathkii | reverse complement strand
CAACGGGAGATGCTTGGCCTTTCAGTTGGAGTATTAACAACAGATTCATCAATAGGAAAGTAAGGACGAAAGGATGGATTTACAGAATTGTTAGAGATGTTTTGGCAAGAGGACAAGAATTTGTCAGTAGGAGAACCAAGGAAGGTAGCGCACTTTCGTTTAATGAAAATCCGCTTTGCTCGTCGAAGAGTAATCCCTGCAACATTTCTCTAGCTGATGAAAATTGGCAGAGTGTAGGAGAACGAGAAATTTTTGCCAAACCCGATAAGCATTGTCTCTAGCCTGAATGGCAGGGAACAAGCACGATCGAACCATGGATTTTTGAGGAGAAAAGTTTATTCCACGAAGGAAATGAACTTGCTCACCCTTAAACAATTACAGTTTCCCATTTAATGGCGATCTGAAAGCGTTTAAGAGTGAACGCAGTCACTCCAAATTATAGTAAGCGTAGAATCGACGCAAGGCCCCCCCAAATGCCAGCCGATCCAAGTGCCAAAAAACCGCATAGGGCAGGATGGAGAGATGTTGGAGAGAAAGTATAAAATTAAGTGATATAAGGTTGTGGTCAGCTTTACCGATAGGAGCGAGATAGTGGTGTATTTAATAGAGAGAAGGACTATGGTGAAACATAGGGTCAAGTGTGTTGCAAGAATCGGTTGGGACGATCCCGGATGTGTGTAGGTTATTTATTAGTTGCTCCAGATGTTGAGAATACTGATGATTCGGCTTCCTCCTCCAGTCCCCCACCTATCAGTACGAAGAGGACCTCACAATTCAGTGTTGTAGTACATTGAAATCCCCTAAATAGAGGACCTCGTATTTGGATGAGAAGATATAACAGTCTCGTGAGAAGTAGTAGGTAATCAAAAAAGGCATGAAAAATCTGTTCTGTTAGGAAGAACAATAGCAGAAGCATAAGAATATTGTAGTAGGGAGAAAGATTTTAAACCACAGAACATCGAAGTTAGGAGATTCGAGATTCTCGAGACGTGTTTATAGGAATGTTTATATTTACATAGGCACATACTCCCCCTTTTAGACGGAAATTATAAAATAAGTTGATCAGTTTTGGATAGATTAACGAGTTGGAGGATGAATTTCTAGCCATCTGGGTCTCAGACAAGAGCAATAAAATTAGGTTTTAGAGTTAGAGAGGTAGTATTCCATGGATGCAGAGTTAGAGTGCACGCCATTGATGTTGAAGTCAAAAGAAAGCCACGCACTGTGCAAATCTGCTATCATACACGCACATTGCAATCACACACACACACACAACACACAACACCACACACACACACACACCACACACCACCACCACACAACACACACACACACAAAAAAAAAAAAAAAAAAAAAAGACACAAATATGTATAAAACCAAAGGAGAAATGAGCAAAAATTATTCGTACGCTAAAACCTAATTTAAAACGATAAACCCTATTTACAGCAAATCTCTAAAATATGAATAATCCGAAAGTTTTTAAAAACACTCAGCACTCACACGCTCTCACGAAATTGCGTACACAAAAATACTATTGACAACTGAAAAGTAGCATAATCTTTGTAAATTATAATAATGGCTGTCCGAATAGGTAAATTTTACGCTAAAGCCCAAGTTGGAGAAACGCTAAAAATCTAAGTGAAAAAGGAACAATCGAGAAAAAAAAAACTTCTCAATATTTTTCACCAAAAAAGTAAGAAGTATCGGCTAAGTATCGGCAATTTTAACGATACCGCCCATCAAAAATGGCCGATACTACCGATACCGCGATACTACATCGGTAGCTTCTCTATATTATAAAAAAATATAGTTTTATTATTTTTACATATTTTTTATTATTTGAAATATGTTATATATATATATATATATATATAATATATATAATTATATATATATAATATATATATATAAGTTATACTTACTTTACTTTACTTTACTTTACTTTACTTACCTTACTTACTTCCTTAAACTTATGTTTCAATATGTTTCTTACTTATTCTTACTTACTTTACTTACTTGCTTACTTACTAACTTAATACTTTGTTACCTTCCTTACCTTTACTACTTCTTTTACTTACTTCCTTTACTTTACCTACTTACTCTACTTACTTTAAATAGAAGTTGAACTTACTCTTCTTACTTACTTAGATACTCGCCTACATATGTCCTTACTTACTACTTATTACTTACTTACTTTACTTCTTACTTACTTACTTTAACTTTAACTACTTTAACTTTACTTTATCTTTACTTTACTTTACTTTACTTTACTTTACTTCTTACTTACTTTACTTACTTACTTACTTACTTACTTACTTACTTACTTACTTACTTACTTACTTACTTACTTACTTACTTACTTTGTAGCCCCTTTCTCCACTCCTATGTGAAGCGGCGATCCCGAAGTATGTGCACTAGAGCACGTGTAATCAAGCTTACGTCTGATGTCCCGTTAATCTGAGCAGTTATGCTCAAGTGTCCTGTTTGAAGTCGTTTGTTTGTAGGTACATCTATTGGACTGTGGAGGGGAGGGAGCATGAAATCTATGCTTATATTCCTGAAGGGACCAGACGAAAAGGAAGACTCCAATCACATTCTATATGACACCTGTATGGTTCCCTTTCGTGTGGAGCCTAACGCTGCGATCTTGGACTTGTTATTCGTGAGGCGGACTTACTTACCTCCCTCATTAATCATCTTAAACTCAGCTTGCCGTCGATAGATTGAACTTTGACTTCTCATGTTGCTCCTTGTTCCCCCGGATCAAAGATTCCAGCTACCTCTGCTATTGTCACCTTAATAGAGAGTCACAACAATCTGCCTATTGGCCCCTCTCTGGGGTTGTGACTTCTATCTTCAATTTCCTCAACCTCCTCAGGATCGGTCAGCACTACAGGTTCACCGAATAATATATATATATATATACATACTGTATATATATATATTATTTACTTTATATATATATATATATTATATAAATATATATATATATATATATATATTATATATATATATATATATATATATAGCTATATATATATATATATATATATATAATATCTATAGTATATATTATATTATATAAGGTAAATCTGCAGGTATAGATGAAACTACTGGTGAAATGATAAGAACGGAAGGCGAGATGGTGATTGATTGGATTTGGAAAGTTGTGTAGCAACAAGGCGTTTATAGAGGGTATAGTTCCAAGGGGATTGGAGGAGACAGTAATAATACCCTTAATATAAGGGTAAGGGAAGAAAAGGGGAACTGTAGAAATTATAGGGGAAAGTTTATTGAGTGTTGTAGGAAGGTATATGCCTGGTATTTTGGTCGAAAGAGTGCATGAGTGACTGGAAGGAACTGATTGGTGAAGAACAGGTGCGTTTAGGAGTGGTGAGGATGTGTGGATCAAATATCTTTACATTGAACAAATGATTGAGAAAATGAGGGAAAGAAGATAAATTTGTATTTAGGTTTTATTGGATTTGCAACAGGCGTATGATATAGTTAAAGGGAAGCTTTTATGGCAGGTGTTAGGCTATATGGTGTTTTGGTGGTAGGCGTTCCTGAATGAAAATCAAAAGCTTATATATGAGCGATAGTGAAGCGTGGTGTAAGAATAAAGGTGGTCAATGGGTGATTGGTTTAGGATTAATAGCGGAGTGAGACTGGGTTGTGTTATGTCTCCTTGGTTATTCATTTGTATATGGATGGGGTTTATGAAAAGAATTCACGAGTGGGGATGGCAGGAAAATGGTGGAGAATGGACGATGAGTGGAGGTGCCCAACTATTTGTAATGCGGACTGATTTGGTTCTGTGTGGCGAATCTGAGAGAGAGTTTGAGAGGAATTGGTAAAGAGATTTGACCAGGGTGTGTAAAGGAGGGGCTTTTGAAAGTAAACGTGGATAGAGTAAGGTTATGGTTGTGAGTGAGGAAACTCCTCAGTGTGAAGTTAATGTTGGATGGTGAGCAGCTTGAACAAGTGGTCTGAGTTTAAATATTAGGGTGATATGTTGGATGAGAAGGGAACGGACGGATGCCGAGTGTAGTAAGGAAAGTTGTGAATGGAGGAAGGTGGCTGGTGCAAAATCGTTGGTGAATGGTAAGGGACTAAAGTCTTGAGTGTGCTAGGGGTCTTACATGAGGGTATGCGTTGTTACCTGTGTATTGTATAGTAGTGAGACTATGGTCTGGAATAAGAGTATAGAATTCTAAAGTTCAATGTGTTCAGGTGAATAATCTTAGGGGAGTGCTAGGTGTTGAGAAGAATTGATAAAATGAGAATGAACTTATTAGGAGAGTTGTTGTGGTGTGAAGAAAGGGGTAAATGAGAGAAATAAATGAAAGTATGTTGAGATGGTTTGGTCATATGGAAAGATGAATGATAGTCGGTTGGTTAAGCGGATGTATAGGTGGCGAGTGTGTGTTGGAACGCGACCAGGCTGGGAGACAGAGAGAAACGTGTATTGAGTCAGTAAACGAATGTTTGAGGAGAGAACTGAGAGTTTGGTAGAGGCGAGAAGAAAGGTGTATAACAGCAGTGAATGGCGGGGATTGTGAGGTGGTAGTGGTGTAGCCCTACCTGGCCAGGGATGAACGCCTTACATTGACGCCGGGCATGGGATACTAGCCCATAGTGGAGGGTCCATCGCTGTCCATGAAGCTTTAGGGTGGTATTTTCTGACTGCGATGAGTTCTCACTAATTAATGGTAATGAGGGGGCGGTAAGGCTGGGCTTTCTTTTGGACTTATGTTGATGTTCTTTTCTGCTTTTCTTTCCCTAGAATAGTCACGCCCCGTTCCATGCTTGGGAAAATAGAAGGCAGATAAAGAAGACCCAGATATATCGATATCCGACACAGGTATAATTATACTCCATATATATATATATATATATATATTATATATATATATATATATCTATATATATAATATTATTAATATATATATCTATATATATTATATATATTATAATAATATATATATATATCTTATATTTTTATATTATATATTATTATATATATATAATATTATATAATATATATAGTATATAATATTAATATATATTATATATATATATATATATATATTATATATATATATATATATATATTATATATATATATATATAACTAATCGGTGTCTATATCGCTTCGGATACAGTCATTGGAACCGAAAGGAGGGCAGTCCACCAGACTAAGTTAAGGGATTCTTTTCTCACCAATAAAGAGGGTACACAAAGATTCGACTCCCTATTTTTCACTTAACGTTTCTAAGATGGATAGGAAGTAGAGTGTGGCTATCTTTCCTGATCTCCCCATTCCCACTCCCTGCCCCCTTCATTACTGATTAAAGTTTTACCATCTTTTCGGATTCTAGAAATACTCCCTTGACATTGCTCAATCGATCAACGAGAAATTCCTTGCTTTCGGCTATTCAACGATTCGTTTGTTCATTGCATATGAAGATGAAATCCATTGCATTCAGCTGGGTCCCTTCGCATGTCAGTGTTCCGGAGAATAAATATGCAGGACAAGGAGCGAAACATGATGCAACCAACAGGATAACAAATGAACAATACCTTGCACCTGACATTCGATTAGGACATCCCATCAGCGGACTTTTATTCGAACATTAGAAATGGTATCTTTTTATGTTGGCAGGCATGTTGGAAAGAGGATGGTCGTGGTTCCAAGCTCCAGAACTTAAAGCCCCTTATATCAAGCTAGCCTTCTTCCTGCAGATGGTGTCGTCGCCAGGAGGTAGTTCTGGCCTGTTTGCGTATAGGGCACACTAACCTAATGTATGATTATCACATGACGAGAGAGAGACCCCCGTCATGCCCATTTTGTTATTTCTTTCATCATCTTACGATTGACCATGTATTTGTGAGTTGCGAAGCCATCTCTGCCATCAGACTGAAATTTTTCCACGACATACTTACCGTTCCGGAATCACCTTATTCACATATTGTCAGAATCTTCTCACTTTAGTAGCGACAGTATTTTTTTCGTTTTTCCATGCACTGAACATTATCTATAGATTTAACCCTTTCAGAACTATTTATATGTTAAGTTTAAGGACTTCCCCTGTTGTTAGTAAACTGACACAGTATAGCAGCTTTTTAGTGGTGTATCGGATTTTGCTAATAAAAAATAAAAACCGGAGCTACAATAATTGAAATCAAGAAAGGCGTGAGGCTGTCTTCCAGGATTGATATTGGGGATACAAAAAAACAAGTAAACAACCCACATACACCTTAAATTTATTATACAAAAATATATAGTATCCAAATATTATTTAGTAATTACAAAAAATTACACACAGTATCCTGATCTGATACCACCTACTACTTACTACCAAATAATCACACACGTTGTTCCAATATAAATAAACTACCGCACCTACTAGTTCCACCACCAGGTATTACAATATACCATATACTAAATATTAATTCCTACAATCCTATAGCCTACACATATAATTTTATAACAACATATAATACAACGATAAATAAAACAAACAAATATAAACGAAATTCTCTCACTCAATTATTAAAATTATCAATGTGTTTAGTTCAATAGTTATTTTTCACGTATAATGGGTCCCAGGTTATGGTACCTACACTCTTTATTTTCAATTTTAGTAGTCTTAAAATCACGATTATGGTACCCTTAAATGGTACCTTTAGTCTGTTTTTTTTCAATTTCCAAATTATCGGCTTCTTTTTTTTAATAAAAGAGTTTTTAGTTTTCTCTTTATTTTCAGATGATCTCTATAAAGCTTTACACTTCTTAATTTCCCAATTTCTATCGTTTATTGTCAATTTCTAATTTCGTTTTAGTTCAACAATACATGTCCTTTTATATTTCCCGATTTCAATAATTTTTTAAATTTTGGTGTACGCCCGCTGAGTTCAAGGTGTGACGCACCCATTTTAGTTCTTTCGGCACCCCAGTACCTCATTGTCAATACACGCTGCCTCAATAATTTAACAGCAGCCACATGGAACTACGGATAACCGGACAGCCGAACATAACTCACACGCGCGGAGAAACTGCTCCAAAGTGTGTATAAAAACGAAGTCCCCAAAAAAAACTGGAACGAGACAAAATTAAACACGCAATATAGCCCAAAGGACTCAAAAAAATTTTTTATAAAAAGTTACATTAATCCTAACCTGACAATCAGAGTAATAAATATAAGCAATTAAAAGATAAGTATTAAGAATCATTAATCAGTTAACATTTAACACTAATTATCATTAACATCATCAATCAATTAAAATCCAAAATTTCAATGCAAAAACTTCAACAGTTGAACCATTTAAATCAAAAATTATCATAAGAAACAAACAAAAATAATCCTAATTAAATAATTGAATCAAATAAATCAAATCAAAATAAAAAACAAAACAATCAACAGAAGACCTACCCTGGCCAATGGTGCTTGACCAGTTTTTTTTCAAACCTCTACGTCTACTTCGACTAATGGTGACCCAGAACCAAACGAATCTTCCACTACTCTGCTTCAAACCTTCAAAGTATAAAAAGAATCCACTAAGACCAAGGAATTTACCATTAATAAAATAATAAAAATAATAAGAAAAATAGTTACCCATACCATAGAAGGATTCCAAATCAATCCAAAAGAAAAGGGATTTCCCAGAACTATCATCAATCGATATTAAAATTCACCAATCTACAGGACAGGATACCACAGGAAACCATCACAACTAATTTGTCCACAACATCTACCTAGCTTCACTTCAAACCTACTTCAGACATCTTAAAAATATAATAATAATCCCACAAATAAAAATAGATAGCAATAAAAAAAATCATTAATCACACCATCTACAATCATCTCACAATCGTTTCCATTCAAACGTGAAATAGTGATGGATGCCGCCCGAAACTATGGAAGACCAAGGGAAAGAGAACTGAAGAACTACTCGTTGGCGTCAAAACACCCATCACTCACTCACTACAACAATTATTCTCCCCCTTCATCAACACTTTCATACATGCAACAAACATTAAAAAAAATACCCCGCCCAAAGAATATAAAATATACGTATGTACATATGAAATATGATACAAAACCACTAAGGGCAGCTCACTACAGCACCAGCAACCTTCCTGCCATTCACAACTTTCCTATTACACTGCTGCATATCCGTTCCCTTCTCATCCAACACGATACCCTAAATATTTAAACTCAGACTCTTGTTCCAGCTGCTCACCTACTCTAGGGACCGACCGGGGCGGGAATTTTGCCGGGCCGGGGCCGGGGCCGGGGCCGGGGCGGGGGCCGGGGCCGGGGCTTAGCTAAAATTAGAAATGTAAGTCAAAACACTGAAAGTCTTTAAACTTAGGATGAAAATTAAATATAATTTCAATTAATTAATAATTTAAATTATAGAAAAGGAATACATTTAATTAATTCAATTAAATAAATATTTCGAAAGAAATTTTAGAAAATAATTGATTTTCAAATAATAGAGTGCTATTAAATATATATAAAATATATACTATATATAATAATAAATATATATACCGTTAAATATATATATATTATATATATAATATATATATTATATATATTATACTATATATAATATATATATAATAATATATATAATCATATATATATATATGATATATATATATATATAATAATATATATATATATACTAATATATATATATATATATATATATATACTAAATATATATTATTATATATTTAAGAATACTTTGTCGTAGTGACTGATATTTACCGAGAGAGGAAGCCCTTGATTCTCTCTTAGTAATGCTTTACTGATCATTTCGATTTATACTAAATGTACACAAATTAAAAACATTTTAACTACACTTTTTTTTTTATAAATAAAATTTTTAAAAAGGAAAGCTAATCTTCGTCCCGACACGCGAGACCTATTCAGCTAACACGACTGCGATTCTTTCTTGATGTCTTCATCACTTCAAGTGTGTTTCAGTTGGTCTGCTATATTTTCTTCATGGGGTTGTTGAAATATTTTGATGTTTTCAGATATTTCAATTTGTAAAAATCTATCTTAACTTCACCCGGGATGCATATTGTCGTTGTTACTATTATAAATGCCAAAGGATTCCATGATTTTGCGATTTGCCGATGCGTTGATGTGATGATATTTCTGATCATCCATTTATATTGTTGATATTATAGAGTGGCCTGTGTTACGCCTAAGACTTGTTAAAGCTGAATTTTTGCTTGTCCTTGTGCAGGTCATCTGTATGTTGATTTTTTCTTCTTTGCAAATCTATGGTGTCACCTATATATGTTTTACTTGCAAGTATTGCAGGGGATGTGAGATATACAGCTTTGGGGAAATTTTCTTTTCGTTTTTGTGGGTTTGAGAATGTTTTTTAAGGTGATGTATTTAATGGCAATAGGGTAATATTTTTGTAATATTTGTATAAACGACATATAATGGTAATTCGAAGAATTGGTACAAAAGAGTTTGCTATTTTTCGAAGAAAAAATACCTACCTTTTTGCTTTGTTAAATGCTTTGTGATGAAAAACTCAGGATAGGAAAGTGATTTGCGAAAGTATGTGAATGTATTTAGTTCTTGGTTCAGAAGAGGCCGGGAGCAGCATATACGAAAAAGCACGGAGAAATAGACATGACAGAACAGCTAATTTGTGCTTTGGGGAATGATAGCCAGTACTATTTGGTGCAATGTTGTTTCTATATTATAGTAAATTGCATAATTGTATTCCATGTGATTAAGGTATCGAGGAAGCATAAGTGATTGCGAAGGCATTTCTCGATATACTAACTGAAGATGAATAGACGTAAATAGTTAGACATCTTGAGTTCGGTGTTGAGGAGGGAGACAAAAATGTCATCTAACATATCTAATCCATAAACTATTGTTTAATAAAGTCAGCGTAACAACTATAATTAAAGTTTCTGTTAGCTCCATATATCTATTACTTGAGTATGCAAGACATGAATCCCATACTCACCGAAATTTGTGTAATTTCCATTTAAAAGAAAGAAGTTATGGTTTAATGAGAGATTGCCTTCTCGTTTCATACTAAAACACTCATTAATCTCTCATTACAAAATAACTCTTTATTTAATGCAAATCTTACAAACAGAACTTTCGCCTCGAGTATGGGATCCCACTGTTCCCATACTCAGTAACAGATATATGGAACTAACAGAATTGTATCATTATTTTACCCCACCCTTTATTAAACAAAGTTTATGGATTAGATATGTAGATCACATTTTT
>JABUQX010009676.1:80000-92500 GCA_015478945.1 Trachelipus rathkii | reverse complement strand
GCTAACGTACAAAGTTTTCACATTAATAAAGCTAAACATAGTCATCATTCTAAAAACTAAGAAAAATAATTGCCAAAGACAAACATTAACAACATCTTAAGCAGGGATAACCCATCAACATTAACAAAGTTCCACACTAAACACCAGTAAAAAAGAAACTAACATGGTATGCAAAACGTACCCTAATCTTAATCTTACTCTTTCAAGCATAACTCTAACATATTAATATTATTTTTTGACATGAACATAGTAACATTTAACTAAAATTTCTCACAACATTGGTTAATTATCATACAGACCAGCGAAAGTATGCTAACGTAACAAAGTTTCCACATTAATAAAGCTAACATAGCATCAACTGAACTAAGAAAAATATGCACAAGGAAACAAACCTAGCACATCTTCTTAAGCAGGAATAAAACTTTAACATTAACCAAAGTTCCATACTTTACCCAGTAAAGCAATAACATGGTATGCAAAAACGTAACTTATTCTTACTTTTTCAAGCATAACTCTAAAATATTTAATCTTCCACTAACACAGTAACATTTAACTAAATTTCTTCACAACTTGGTTAAATATCATACAGAGCAGCGAAAGTATGCTAACGTAACAAAGTTTCCAACATTCAATAAAGCTAACATAGCGTAACCATGAACTAAGAAAAAATGCCACAAAGACCAAAACCTATTCACAGTTACACACAAATAAAACTTTTAACACTAACAAAGTTCCACACCAAAACCAGTAAAGCAACTAACATGGTATGCAAAACGTAACCTAATCTTACTTTTTTCAAGCATAACTCTAACATATTAACGTTAATCTTACACTGACACAGTAACATTTAACTAAAGTTTTCCACTGAGTTCTTTATATACTAATCAGCGAATATATGCTAACATAACAATGTCTTCACATTAATAAAAAGCTAACATAGCATCATATGAACTAGGAAAATAATGTACAACGACAAACCTAACACATCTTTAACAGCACTAATTAACTGTTAACATTAACAAAGTTCCACACCTAATATCAGTAAAGTAAACTAACTTTACATACAAAACGTAACCTGTTCATACTTTTTCCAAGCATATCTCTAACATATTAACGTTAATCTTACATTGACACAGTAACATTTATCAAAAAATGTGTCATAACCATACCTAACCATCATAATACCTAACGAGTAAAGACGAATAAAAGTAAAGTTTTTAGACTTATCTCTTTTTTAGACTCCGCCTCCTTTCAGAAAAATACCAACTCTAAACATGGAAAATGATTTTAACGCTTTAACTATTTGCATAAAGTGATGCCAATTACTTATTATATTTGAACCCTCTTGGTAGGAATAACAAGCAATGTAAGCAGTCGTCATTCGGTTTACGATTAAATAAAAATGACACATCTTGGGAATAACGAAAATCCTCGTGAAGATATCAACAAACAAGCGTAGAGATGCAGGGAGATGTCATTGTATCAACACAGCGGAAAACTATCCTACTGAAGAAAAATAGTGTATAAACATCCCTTAAATGTAATGAGATTCTTTCTTTCACCCAATCAGAAGAAAGTAAACAAAAGAATACGACATACGAATGAACCAATCAGTTCAAAAGGGGTATAATATTCTCTTTCGACAACAACACAACAACAACAACAACAACAACAACACAACCAACAACAATATGAACAGCCAACACCTAAGAACGAGGATAAAAACTAATTGAATATATGCTAAAACGTAACAATTGTTTCACATTAATAAAGCTAACATAAGCATTACCAGAGCTAAGAAAATTAATGTACAACCACGAATCTAACACAAAAACTTACACGAATAACTGTTAAATTTAACCAAAGTCCATTACTTAACACCTGTTAAAGTAACTGAAATTGCATACAAAACGTAAACCTATTCACACTTTCAAACATATCTCCAATATATTAACGTTAATTTTACATTGATACAGTAATATTTAGCAAGAATTATCATAACCTTGGTTAATTATCATACATAGCAGTAAAAGTATGCTAACGTACAAAGTTTCCACATTAATAAAGCTAACATAAACATAACCTGAACTAAGAATATAATCTACAATGACAAACCCAAACACACCATAGCACGAAAAACACTAACATTAAAAAAACTTTCGCACTTAAACAAACAGTAAAGTACCTAAACACTTCGGCCAAAACGTTACCTATTCAACACTTTTTCAAGCTGATCTCTGGAACATATCAATGTTAATTTTACATTAACATCGTAATATTTAAAACCAAAAAAAAAAAGTTTTTAAGCATTTTTTTTTTTTAGCACAAATGCAATAATCATCATACAGACAATGAATATAATGCTGACGTAACAAATGTTTTACATCAACTTCGTACATTTAACAAAAAATTCATCATAACCGCGTCTAAATCATAATCCCCAGCGAATAATCGGAAACATAACAAAGTTTAACCAAACATAACAAAAAAATAACAAAAATTTATCCTAACATAACATAAAAAATAAGTTCTTTGAGTAAAATATCGCAGTAAAACGTAATAATTTACTGATTTTAAAGCAGAAATCAGTTAATCAGTAAATCAAACCACCCATCCCTGCCGTCCCCTACCCGTCTATTGATCTGTTGATCTATTGAGCTATTGATTCAGGTCATATTTTATATTTCATTTTTGGACAAAACATAACATAAAATATGTTCTTTAATATACTAACCTACGAATATTTGCTTAAACAACAAAGTTTTAGCATCAATAAAGCTACAAATCATAACCGCGACTAGGAATTTAATGTACAAATGCAAACCTAACATACCTAGCGTTTGAATAATCAGCTAACATCCTGAAAAATTCCCCACTGATCAAGGTAAAGTAGCTACAACAGATCATACAATACCGATATGCTTCCCACTTTTCGAGCATATTAGCAACAGGTAAAGCCGTATTATCGAACAAAACCTAACTAAAGTGACCAATCTATCAAAGATGCCACCATCTTGAACTATGAATTGACACTACTTTCATCAAAGTGTCACTCGTTTTTGAGTATAACATCATTTGAACTGTGAATAAACGTAGACATTTAGCAAAAGTCTAGGGCAAACCTAACATTATTCAACCAAAAAATATTGACCTTATGTCCACGTTTTCTAACACATCATCGTCAATTGACACAGTAATATCTTACCAAAAACTCATCATTTCTCTAACCAAATCAGTGTTATTTCCACATTGTCATAGTAGTATTTAACTAACCATTAACGTACTTAACTTACGAATTAAAACAGTTTTCATTAACCAAGAGTATCTAGAGCAACACATTACCTTTCGAGAGAAAACCCAGGGGGGATGGCGTCCCTTGGAAAGGTTGTGTGAATCCTGCGAGGGGGAATCACCCCGAAGGGGTGTAAGCGGGCTGAGGCCTCAGCCCGAAGGCTGAGGCCTTACCCCTCTTTCGGAGGGGTAAAGCCGCTTACACCCCTTCGGGGTGATCCCCCTCGCAGGATTTTATATTTAATTTATTATTTTATTTATATTTATATTTATTTATATTTATTTATATTTAATCGTTAAACAAATGGCGACTGCCTACATTTGCTGTATTCCCTACCAGAGGGTCAAAATAATAAGTATTGCATCACTTTATGCAAATAGTTAAAGCCGTAAAATCATTTTCATGTTTAGAGTTGGTATTTCTGAAAGGGAGCGGAGTCTAAAAAGAGATAGGCTAAAACTTTACTTTATTCGTATTTACTCGTTAGGTTCATTATGATGGTTAGTATGTGTATGATACATTTTTTGCTAAGTGTTACTGTGTCAATGTAAGTTTAACGTTATATGTTTAAGATATGCTTGAAAAAAGTATAACAGGTTACGTTTTGTATGTAAAGTTTGTTACTTTACTTGATAATTTAAGTGTGGAACTTTGTTAAATGTTAACAGTTTATTCGTTGTTAAAGATGTGTTAGGTTTGTCGTTTTGTACATTATTTTCCTAGTTCATATGATGCTATGTTAGCTTTATTAATGTTGAAGACATTGTTTGTTAGAGTATATTTCGTGATCAGTATAATTTAAACCAATGTTGTTGAGAAAATTTAGTTTTAAATGTTTACTGTGTTCAGTGTAAGAATAAAAACGTTAATTATGTTAGAGTTATGCTTGAAAAAGTAAGATTAGGTTACGTTTTTGCATACCATGTTAGTTGCTTTACTGGTTTTGAGTGTGGAACTTTGTTAATGTTAACAGTTATTTCTGCTAGATGTGTTAGGTTTGTCTTTGTGCATTATTTTCTCAGTTGTTCATGTTACGCTATGTTAGCTTTTATTGATGTTGGAAAACTTTGTTACGTTAGCATACTTTCCCTGCTCTGTTGCTCTGTATTGATAATAACCAATGTTGTGAGAAATTTATGTTAACTTTACTGTGTTAGGTAAGATTAACGTTAATATGTTAGATTTATGCTTGAAAAAGTAAGAATAAGTTACGTTTTGCATACAATGTTAGTTGCTTTACTGTTGTTAAGTATGAAAACTTTGTTATGTTAAACAGTTTTATCCTGCTTTATAGATGTGCTAAGGTTTGTCTTTGTGCATTATTTTTCTTAGTCAGTTGATGCTATGTTAGCTTTATTAATGTGGAAACTTATGTTTACGTTAGCTACTTTCGCTGCGTCTGTATGATAATAACCAATGTTGTGTGAAATTTTAGTTTAAATGTTACTGTGTTAGTGTAAGATTAACGGTAATATGTTAGAGTTATGCTTGAAAAAGTAAAATTAGGTTACGTTTTGCATACCATGTTAGTTGGCTTTACTGGTGTTAAGTGTGGAACTTTGTTAATGTGAACAGCTTTTTCCTGCTTAAGATGTGTTTTGTTTGTCTTTGGGCATTATTTTCTTCAGTTTAGATGATGCTATGTTAGCCTTTATTAATGTGAAAACTTTGTTTACGTTAGCATACTTTCGCTACTCTGTATGATAAATTAATCAATGTTGTGATACATTTTTGCTAAATGTTACTATGTAGTGTAAGATTAACGTTAATATGTTAGAGTTATGCTTGAAAAAAAAGTAAGATTAGGGGTTACGGTTTGCATACCATGTTAGTTTGCTTTATTGGTGTTAGTGTGGAACTTGTTAATGTTAACAGTTTATTCCTGCTTAAGCAATGTGGTTATGTTTCTTTGGGATTATTTTCTTTAGTTTAGGATGATGCTTTATTTAGCTTTATTAATGTTGAAAAACTTTGTTACGTTGACATATATTGTTTCATCTTTGTATAAAGAACTTGAATTTATGTTATGTTTATATCCAAAATGCATACTCAAAATTGACTTTAATCAATAGATCAATAGATCAATTAGATCACACCTGTTCAGAGGGTGGCGGTCAATGGTGGTTGGATGGTGTTGATTTAGTGATTTTACTGCTTTAGGGGTAATTGTAAAACGTTACAATTTTAGAAAAAAATTGACCTTAATCAATAGATCAATAGATCACAGATGGTCAGGAGGGAGGTTGGAGGCTGGTTGGATGGTGGTTTGATTAGTGATTTACTGGCTTTAGGTATGTAAAAAACGTAAATTTGTAGTTTTAAACATAAAAAGTGTAAGAAATTTTATTTATTTATTTATTTATTTTTTATTCTTGATGGGTTCTGAAACCATTATTTTCGAAATCTACAGACCCAATAACATATATAAGGACACCAATATTGCATCATTACACAAAATATTTAATAACTCGGCACCGCACCGGAGCAAGCACCGGAGCTGTCCCCTTCTACTCTTCTGAGTCAGACTCCTCTTCATTCTTCCCTCCTTATTCATCTTTCATCCTTCTTCTTTCCTCCTTTTTTTTTGCACTCTGTGCTCTTTTTTTTCAGTCGAGACCCTCCTAATGGGGGTCCTAGACACCCTACACGGGACTTATAACCATCATATTCGAAACTCTACGACCTCGATAACCCTTATTAAGGACACCATTCATTGTGTTATACGACTGATTAACTCGCACCGCAGTGGCTCCAGCACCGGTGCCGGAGCCAACTTCGCAGATTCACATATCAAGCATTTCTAGAAATTCAACTCTGAATCCTCTCACCAAATTTCAGCCAATTACGAACACTTCGATTTTTTAAGAGGGTGGGGTCCCCCTTCGCAGGGGACCCACGGGACGTACCTCGTCTACGACGAAGGTACCTCCCCAGTCTAAACACCCTCCAAATTTTAACCAGATTACGATAACCCTAACCCATGTAGATATATTGGACTCAGAAACGGATGCGAAGAAGAAACCGCTGCGGGAAATAATACAAGATAATAATAATAATACCGGACCCCGCGGCGGAGCGGTGATGCGGGGCTTGAGCCGGAGCCGGAGCCGGAATCGCGGCCTGAGTCGAACCCTGCGGGGCAGCGCGAACCTGAAGCTTGAGTCGACGGCTAGGGATGCGAACCAAAGATGAATGAACGCAATGTCACACATTGAATCGGTATTGATTTCGATGGTAAAGAAGACGCTGACGGAGGAGATGTAGAAGGTGACGAAGGATACGTAGAAGGGGTTTTAAAACAACTCAGAAGTGTTTCCTTCGGAAACACTTCTTCGACTAATAATAATAATAATAATAATAATAATAATGAGTATGTGTGTGTGTGTGTGCGCGCGCGCGCTCTCACGCGCTGACGTAATCTCGTCTCCGACGAGATTACGTCATCACGCTCGAACCTAACTCTCGTTAGGCCTAAACTCATCCATTCAGATCAAGCAACAAAGGCGTAAGCGCAATATCGGCGTCCACCCTCGGGGGTGACACCCCTCTATATACATCCTACAGACTTGAAATTTACACGGATTCGTCCTTATCCCATACATAGATTATATTCCAAGTTTCAGACCTATAACTCTATTCCTTCATATCGAAAAGGGTGCTAGATACCCAAAAGTGTTCTGTCACTACTTATATATATATATATATATATATATATATATATATATATATATTATATATATATATATATATATATATATATATATATATATATTATATATATAAATATATATATATATATATATTATATAATATATATATATATATATATATATATATATATAATATATATATATAATATATATATATATATATATATATTTTATAGTTGTTTAGATTTCTGTTTACTAGATATATATATATATATATATATATATATATTTATATATATATATATGATATATATATATATATATATTAATATATATACATATATATATTATATATTATATATATATAATATATATATATATATATATATATATATATATTATATATATATATATATATATAGTATATAATATATACAATATATATAATAATTATATAATTAATATATATATATATATATATATATATATATTATATATATATATATAATATATATATTATATATATATATGATATATATATATATATTTGAAATCTTAAAGAGGGGGCAGTGTAAAATTTTTACTTTTTTCTCTTCCAACTTCCTTTATAAAAGAATAGATTATAGAAGTTACCCTTAAATTTAAGACTTTTGGAATAACGATTATATTATCATTTTATGTACAAATGTTGACGCTCTCTTATTATTTAAGTTACCCATATAATTAAGCTTTGAGATATTTCCATAAATGATTCTATTTTATTATTTATAATTAAAACACAGTGACTTTATTTAAAATGTAAATAAATGTATATACAAATTATAAGGGAAAGAATACATTTAAATCTTTTTGAGCTTCGCAATGATAAAGATTTGGAAGACGCTTTCCTTCTCAAAATGTCTCGTATTCGAATATTGTTTTATTTCATAATTTTAAGAAATGGATATTAAAAGATTATTTTAGTTAGTATATATGTTAATATATTATAAAAACATTATTATTTGATTATTTGTATGTGTTTAAAGTTAATTAAAAAGCCTATATAATTTATAAAGCTTTTCTTGCGTTTTAAGGATTTGAACGTTCTCCGTCATTAAAAGTATCATTTTAATTATTCTTCATAAATAATATTTAAAAGTTTTCTAAAGCTTTAATAAGTAATTTTAAGATATAAATAGTAGTATTTAGTCATTTTAGTTGTTATTATAAGGAATATTAATGATAAGAATAATATTAGGCGTTAAAACGTTTATTTTGAGTTTGTAAATAAAAGTATTTTTCTTAGCCATTAAAATTAATTTAGTTACCCTTTATTCTCTAAGAAGTATGAATAATTTCAACTTATTTCAATAAAATTAATTTCTTTAAACTATATGATTAATATTTAAGAAACATTTTAAATCGATTAGTATTTTAGTTATTCAAACTTCTCTAGGGATTATAAGAGGCACGAGATTTGATGATTTCAAGCAGCGGCTGGAGTTCTTCTCCAGACGTTCCCCCGAGCTACCTGTGGTTACTAGTAGTTCAACCCCTACTCATTCTGTGGTTACAGGTGATTAGGCCCCTCTCTAGGTGGTGGTTACTGCCGAACAAGGCCCTCAGCCTTTCCCTACTGAACTTGTGGTTACTCGTTCCCAAGCTCACCTCGAGCTTCCCTCGGACTACCTGTGGTTACTAGTAGTTCAACCCCTATACATTCTGTGGTTACAGGTGTATAGGCCCCTCTTAGACGGTGGTTACTGTCGAAACACAGCCTTCAGCTGTTCCCATACTGAACTTGTGGTTACTCGTTCCCAAACTCACTTCGAGTTTCACTAGGGCTATCTGTGGTTACTAATAGCTCAACCCCTATACATTCTGTGGTTACAGGTGTATAGGCCCCTCTTAGACGGTGGTTACTGTCGAAACACAGCCCTCAGCTGTTCCCATATTGAACTTGTGGTTACTCGTTCCCAAACTCACTTCGAGTTTCACTAGGGCTATCTGTGGTTACTAATAGCTCAACCCCTATACATTCTGTGGTTACAGGTGTATAGGCCCCTCTTAGACGGTGGTTACTGTCGAAACACAGCCTTCAGCTGTTCCCATACTGAACTTGTGGTTACTCGTTCCCAAAACTCACTTCGAGTTTCACTAGGGCTATCTGTGGTTACTAATAGCTCAACCCTTATTCATTCTGTGGTTACAGTGTATAGGCCCCTTTAGACGGTGGTTACTGTCGAAACACAGCCCTCAGGCTGTTCCCATACTGAACTTGTGGTTACTCGTTCCAAACTCACTTCGAGTTTCACTAGGGCTATCTGTGGTTACTAATAGCCAACCCCTATTACATCTGTGGTTTACAGTGTATAGGCCCCTTTCTTAGACGGTGTTACTGTCGATTCGAAACACCCTCAGCGTTCCCATAACTGGAACTGTTGCGTTACTCGTTCCAAGCTCACTCGAGCTTCCCTCGACTACCTGTGGTTACTGTAGTTCAACCCCGTTATACATTCTGTGGTTACAGGTGTATAGGCCCCTCTTAGACGGTGGTTACTGTCGAAACACGGCCCTCAGTCGTTCCCGTATTGAACTTGTGGTTACTGGTTCCCAGGCTCACTTCGAGTCTGGATTATTATTAAACAAGGCAACAAGCTTCCCGTTAACTTTAATCTGAGCTCATCTGTCATTACGCTGTCTATTTATTCTTCCTAACAGGCTCGTTCATATGTTAATCTGTGCTTGGACCTATCACGCTTACTCCGAAGTTACCATCCACGCTCACTCAATCGATTAGGACAAATTCTACGAGGACTAATTTATTACAAACCTACCACGCTACCGTTTTGTGTCAATAAAGTACTATATTTGAATAAAGTCATTGTTAATAAAGATTTTTCTTATCCTGTCGCCTGAAAATTTGCATTGTCTATAAACTTAAAACTTACATTTGGTGGCAGTCTTGTGAGACAATCGCACAGTAGACAATCGCACAGTATTAGCTTTGCTAGACAGGTGACAGGTAGTTAATAATAAAATTTAATAGTAAAATAACGTTAATAATAAATGTTAATAGTAAAAGTAACGTAAATAATAAATTTTAATAGTAAATTTGTATTAAAGAAAAATTAATAAAAATGGCGATAAATCAAAGACTATTGAAGAAAGTTCAAAGGAAATTATTGCTAATGATAGTAATTAAAATCATAATTACCCTACAATCAAATAATGATAATGATCTTGTTAATAACCTTAACGAAAATGATATTCTTTTCAAAGCACTGGTTCATAACTATTTGAGAAAATTAAAAATTGTTCATGCGCATAAAAGAAATAAGATAATTGTTTTTCTAAATGAAACAGAGCCTTTTCAAGGTAAGAAAAGAAAAAGAAAGAAAAAGAAGTTAGTTCAAATAAACAATAGTAATAGTTGTCATAGTTATAATCAAAATATTGAGAATAATGATTTTAATGATATTAATAATGTAAAGGATAATAGTAATATAGACAATACTAATAGTGATGACTATAATATTAAATGTTATAAAGATGATAATTATATTTTCTATAGTGATGATGAGAATAATAGCGATAATAATAATATTAATGATAACCATAGTATTCATAACGATTATGAGCATAACGATAAGGATAAAGATGATAATGAAAGTTGCAAGATTAACACAAATATTTGTGATGACGTTGATGATATTGATAAAAACGATAATAATAGTAATAATGGCAGTGTTAATGTTAATAATGAAAATGAAATCCTTAACAGTAAAGGTAAATCAGAAAATAATTTTTCCTTCGTAAATCTTTACTTGGAACATTTAAGGTTGTTTAATAATAAAAACTATAATAACAGTAACGATAATATTTCCCATAGCAATAATAACGATAGTATTAATGATATGAGCAGTAAGAATCCTGCAAATAACTTTTCTTTTTTCAAACTTTATCTGGAACACTTAAATAGTAGTAACAAAAATGACAGTAATACCAGCAATAATATTGATATTGATAATGATGAGGAGAAAGGTAGCGATGATATTAGTAACGACGGCAATATTTAATCTATAAATATCCTTTAAATTCTTAATCAGGAACCTTTTAGCGTATTTTCCCTTATTCTGTATAATATTGTTCATTCCCTTAGGAATCTAATGTTGTAAAGTAATGTAATCTTTATGAGATGATTAAAATAATTGTAATGTAATACATTCCGAGGAATTTTAGAAGTGTGCAAACTGTGGTTTAAATTATTAATGAGGATTAATCACTGTAGTAGTCTTTAAATGTTTAAATACTTATGAATTATGCCCGTATTTATTTCGTTTTTATGATGATAATTCTTAATGATTTTGTGAATTAAGTAACTAACTTATCGTTTGCATAAAGAAAGGTTAAAGAAAGATATGAGGAAGAGGTAGAGAAATTATTGAAAGATTGATTGCAGGAAATATTGATTAAATTAAGAGATATTGTTGATATAGAAGATCATAAAGTTATTAAAGTTATTAAAGTAATGTGAAATTTTAGATTTGTATCGAAGTTCTCTTATTTAGTTTTCTTAAAGTTTTGATGTTATTAAAGTATTTTGCGATTATTGATTTGATGAAGTTATTAATGTTTTGAAAAATGATTTTAGTAATGATGAATTGTTTAAAGATGATTAATTGATTTAGTTTTCTGTTGCAACAGAGGGTATTATTTATATAGCTATAGGCTATGGCAGAAGAGAGTCTAATCCACTACTCTTATTTGGTTTGCCTTGCGGTTGACATGGTCTTGTCAAATGATCCTTACCGGTTAAGTCCAAGATGGTTAGATTTTCTAGGAAACGCCATTGTAAGGCCGCTGAAATAGAACTAGGATGGGAGGGAGAGCTCTACTCCGCATCCTACTTCGGGGCAAGTTGATTTTTTTTTGTGTAATTATTTTATGATGTTGATAATGATTAAACTAATCAAAGGTTTAGATGAATAGTTTTATGAAAAGAAATCCATGGTATTAAATTTTGAGAACTTTGAAATGAACTGAGCAATTTAAGTATTGAAAAGAAAGGGGAATATTTTGTTGAAATCTGAAAGGAATGTTGGGAAGTTACGACCTTATGCGAAGGACCTCGGAATAATTTAGTAATTTTAGCTTTAACGTAATTTTGCTTGTTTTCTATTTTTGTCTCCCGTTTCTGATTAAGGATTCTTTGTAAATATGTAAATATAGGTTTAAGTTTTGATAAATATTTCATTGCCGAAGTTCTAATATTATCGAAGCGTAAATAATTCAAGTAGATTTAATACATTGTTTATATTAGAAATTAGTTTATAATAATCTTTTCTTTTAATAAAGAAGTTGAAATCTTAAAGAGGGGGCAGTGTAAAATTTTTACTTTTTTCTCTTCCAACTTCCTTTATAAAAGAATAGATTATAGAAGTTACCCTTAAATTTAAGACTTTTGGATAACAATTATATTATCATTTTATGTACAAATATTGACGCTCTCTTATTATTTAAGTTACCCATATAATAAAGCTTTAAGATTGTTTCCATAAAAGATTCTATTTTATTAT
>JABUQX010009676.1:62500-65000 GCA_015478945.1 Trachelipus rathkii | reverse complement strand
ATACAAATTATGGATTAATATAGAGTACTAACTTGTCTTTAAAAGTTCCCATATGCCTCAAATGTTCGAGGGAATGGTAGGATCGGTAATTACTTAACATGGTAACTGATAAACATGGTACAGTGGATAAAAATCTATAATAGTGCAAAGTATATGTGCAATTAGTAAGAACTTAAGATCAAAATTAAAATTATTTTTAATCTCATCTTTTTCTCAAAGGTTTTGCAATATTTTAGTTTTTGAGCAACCTACCAAAATTTCTAAGATAAATTCTAATATTTTCCCTTAAATTGTTTCTATTAAATAAAACACACGAGACTTATTATATAACTTATATACTTTGAAAAATGTTTTTGTGAAATGCTTGAACATTAAAATGTTTCATTATTTAAAGTTCATTTATATTTTTTTATCAGTATCAGTATTTATTTTTTTTTATCATCGGCAATGTGTTATTGTAGCAAAAAAAAATGCATATCGTTTAAATGTTTTTCCAATTCAAGCGAATACAACACGTACACACACACACACACACACACACACACACACACACACACACACACACACACACACACACACACACACACACACACACACACACACACACACACACACAACACACACACACACACACACACACACACACACACACACACACGATAGGCTTAATTAAATGGAAATAATGCGAGTACGGCACTCGTTTAAAATGAAGTAACTCTTAAACGATGTGAATTATTATGAGTTTATTGGCGATGATCAAAGAAATAAAAGGGTAAAAGTTAACATATGTCTGAAATGAACTCATTTTTAACCTCCATTTCTTTAAGCGTAAAAAAATCTTTTAGGAATTTTTCCTTCTCTTTTTTTAATTACCTCTTTTGATCCAATCATTAAAAATTATCACAAGAAGTGTCTCCAAAGATTAGTTAAAACCTTTTCATAACGACCCTCATTAACCTTTTTTTGAAATATATTTCCAGCACTTTAAAATAAGTAATTGACATTTTTCCGCATAAGATTTTCTCATTCTTATGACTTGGATTCGATAAAGTTAAGTAATTTAATTTTTCTTTGTTCCGTCTTCTGCTCTGGATGAAGATTATATTAATTCCGATTCCGAAGCCCCGATTCCGAAGCCGAATCCGATATGAGACTTTAATTATTTTTTTTGTATCTCACACTTATGACACGAATTTTTCTTCCATGTTTAATTGAGGGTTCTCTAGGACTTCGATTTAGAAGAGGTCAATTACCTTTTTATTAGTTCATTTGTACTGACACAAACAACTTTTGTTCCAAAGCACTGCTCTGATAAAGATATAGACTCATAATTTAGATTTTCTTCACAAAATAAAAATCAGGTTATCGATACAAGGGGTTAAAAAATTGAAGAGTATATTTAAAATTTTTATGTTAAATATACTTTATTGGAATAATATTATTTGCGTTTTCCTTTATTTATATTCACAGTTTTTTTTTTGCATCAATTTCGAAATATTAACAAAGCAAATATTCCTGTAGGGGTCGGGGGTCGGGGGTCGGGTCGGGGGTCGGAGGGTAGGGGTCCGGGGAGTCGGGGTTGGGGGAGGCTGGGTATAAATATATGTTGGAGATGAAAGAATGCTCATAACGTACTTTCTGCGTGTCGTAAGAGATGAGGAACCTGTTCATCACTTATTTTTTCCATAGGATATTCAGGCATGCCTCGGACCTATTTTAAGACTTTTCGAGACTTTATCTGTCTTACTCTAGCGCTCGTTTCGACCTCGCTCAATTTTTGCTCCCAAATCTAAAACCATCAATGGCGAAACATAGTTATTATACAATTACAAAGAAATTGTATCCATGGGATATTCTTGTATATATCTCATATATATATATATATATATATATATATAATATATTAAATATATATATAATATATTATACTACTAATATATTTATAATATATATATATATATATATATATATAATAATATATATATATATATATATACATAGGTTTAATATTAATATTGGGGTGAGGCAGGGATGTGTTATGTCTCCTTGTTTATTTAATTTGTATTTGGATGGGGTTATGAAAGAATTAGGGATGGGGGTAGCAGGGGATGATTTTAGAATGATGGAGAATGGAGATAAGTGGATGGTGTCCTGCTTATTCTATGCAGATGATTTGGTTTTGTGTGGCGAATCTGAAGAGAGTTTGAGAATATTTGTAGAGGGGTTTAGCAGGGTTTGTAAAAGAAGAGATTTGAAAGTAATTGTAGATAAGAATAAGGGTATTGTTGTGAGTGCGGAGAGTCCGCGGTGTGAAGTCATGTTAGATAATGAGCAACCGGAACAAGAATCTGAATTCAATTTAAATTTTTAGGATATATGTTGGATGAAAAGGGAGCGGATAATGCAGTGTAGTAGGAAAGTTGTGAATGCTAGGAAGATGACTGGTGCGATTAAATCCTTGGTAGATGTGAAAGTACTAAGCCTTTAGTGTGCTAGGGCT
>JABUQX010009676.1:55000-60000 GCA_015478945.1 Trachelipus rathkii | reverse complement strand
TAAATATATATATTAAAATTATTAATAATATATAAAAATATTATAATATTATTACATTCTTTTTTTTTTTTTAAATATATTATTAATATTATATTATAAAAATATATGAAAATATCATATTATTAAAATATTATTAAATAATAATATATTTTATTTATTAATCTTAATAATTTAAATTCATATTATTTTAATTTAATATAGAAAATTATCTAGTGGTTAATTAATAATTAATTTTATTAATTATTTTTTTTTAATAATTTCATTTGTAATTTCAATATTTACTTTTAATTTTATTTGATTTATATATTATTAATTTATAAATATTAAATAATTTTTTAATAATATTTTATATTATATTATGATAATTATATTATTAACCTATCAACTTATAAATGGATTGATTTATTAACTAATTTCTTATTAAATAATTATTTATTACTATTAATTTTATATATAATATTTATTAAAAATTATATAATATTATTATTATACATATATTAAAATATATATTTATATTATATTTATACTTATTATTAAATTAATTTATATATATAATAATTTTCTAATAAGATATTAATTATTAATATAACAATTATTTAAAATTTTATATATAGTATAGTTTATTATATAATTAATATTATTAATTTAATATATAATTTTAATTACTTTTTATAAAAAATAAATATTTTTAATAATATATTTTTATATATTTATAATTATATTGATTTGTTATATAAATTATTTTAATAAATACTAATTCATATAATATTTAAGTTATTAATTAAGAAATATTTATTTTATTAATTATTTAATTTTATTATTGATATCAAATATGTTGAATATATATATAATTATTATATATTATAAATATTATATAATATATTATATTTATTTAAATCAATTATTTATATATAAATATGAAAAACTAATAATAAATGATATACAATTCATAGTTTATTAATATTAATAAATATTTTATTAATCTATATTTAAAATATTATTATTTAATTTAGAATTATTATAAATATATAATTATATAGTGAATTAGAAAAATAATATATTATTATAATACACTATGATAATTTTATAAATATAAATATTATATAATGCACTATTTATAATATTATTTAATATAGCATATTATATTTATTAAAATTATAGATATAAAACTCGAAATATTTCTATCTATTTGTACTTTTATTATATTATTATATTTAATAATTTATTGTCCCTAATTTTAATAAATATCTAATAAAAACTTTTAATTTATTTTTAATATAAAAGAAGTTTTTTAATATAAATTTATTATAAGTTATTCATATATATAAATTAATAAATTAATTTATTATTTAAATATATTTAGAATAGTAATATTATTTTTTTTTAAATATATATAAATATTGTAATTATATAATTTAATTTAATTTATTCTTGTATTTTATTATATGTTAAAATATAATATATTAATTTGATGAATTATATTTTTTTATTTATAATAATTTAAATAATTTATAATATTATTTTAAATATATTCAATGAATAAAATATAGATATTAAATGTATTATTATAAGTTTATATTAATAATTATTATATATTATAATTAAATTATTATTATACGTATTTATATTTTTTATATATTATAATTAATATTTAATTATATTATTATTGTTATATAATATTATTTAATTGATATTTAATATATTTTTTATAAATTAAATTTTTGTAATATATGTTTGGGCATTATTTAGATTATTAATCATTTTATATAAAAATAATTTTATGTAGTAGAGTTAGTTAATAATAATATACCAATAATTTATACTTAAATTATATTATTTATATGTATTTATAATTATTTTAAATACTAAAGGCTATTAATCTATTAAAGTCATGGATGTATATAAATATATATACGAACCTGGTATTTCATAATGATAGTATTGCCGGCTAAAAAAAGAATAATTTTATATATATAATATTTATTTTTATTAATTAATTATTATATTATATCATTTATATTTATTCTTATTATATATCTAAATTTATTTTTAAATAGTAAATTCAATAAATATTATATATTTATATGTTAATTATATATTAATAAAATATTTTTAAATTAGAAAATATTAAAGTATTATATAGTAATGTATTTATAACATTTAAATATTTATATTTTTATATTATTTTTATAAAATATTTAATTTATAATTTATTTATATATTTTTATAAATTTAATTTTAGCAATTACTATTATTAGTATATTATATATATAATATATTTGTAGTATATTTAAATTAGTATAAAGTAAAAAATCATTATTATTTTTTATTAATGTAATATGATTTATTAAATTTATTTATATTATAAATTATTTGATATTAATTTTAGATTAAGATCAATTATAAAATTATAGTAATTAAAATACATAGTAATATATTATTTAAATATATATTATATTTTTTCTTTTATTTAAATTAATTTTTTGCTTTGATATATAATAATAATCATATTTTGATATAAATATAAATACTATAATTATCGAGAGAAATAATAGTTTTTAATTATCATTTTTTTATATATATAGTTATAAATTATATAATAAATAGTATTATTTGTTATTATTTATGTAATATTTTTATTAATTTTTATTTTATATTTTTTTTATATTATATATAATTTTAATTATTTTTTTAATTATAATTCTAATTAAAATTTATATTTAAATATATTTTAAGATTTTTTTATAATATATAATATTTATATACATATTTTTAATCAATTAATTTTCAATATTATAATATTACTCAATTTTTTTGTAGCCATTATCAATATTTGTTATAAGAAAGTTTTATTAAAAAAAATTAAATTTATATAATTTTATTTATTTTATATACTTTATATAGAAATTAAATATTTCAAATATTTCTAGTGTTAATTAAATATTTACTTAAATATTTAATAACTATTTAATAAATTATATTTATACATTACCAAGCTTGACCCCAATCCAGTCACTTGAGAGCTGACGTTATTAAATACGTTCATAATGTTGAAGTACTATATTTAAATTATTATTATATTAAATTAAGTATGAAATGGCAAAAAATTATATATGTTTAAATGTTTTTTATATGAATTTACGGGAGCAATTTAACTATAATTATTAATTTTAATTTTATTATAGATTGTTATTTTAATTATTTTTTTTAATATATAAAAAATTTTATATATGACATTTATTTTTAATAATAATAGAATATTTATATTTAAATATTTATTATTATAGTAATATAGAATAATATATTTATAATTGATTTTGATATAAATATGTTATAAATATAAATAAATTAATTTAAATTTTATTTAAATTGAAATATATATTTCAATTATACTTATTATTATTATAATATATATTAATTTTATATTTCTTTATAACACAAATGTATAATATACCTTATATAATATAGATTAAATAAATATATATAATTATTTTTAAAATAATTTTTAATATATTTTAAATTATATAATTAATAATTATAAATATTATTTATAAATTTTTTTATAATTAAATAATCATAAAATATTATTTTACTTCAATTTTTATTTATTAATATAATTATATTTGCCCCAACTAAAAAATTAATTAATTATAATTTTTTATATTTATAATAATTATTATTATAAAAATAATAGTATTATATATTAATATTAAATTAGCTATATAAATAAATTATATAATTTTAATAATATATTTAAAGAAATTTCGATATTCATTTACATAATACTATATTATTACATTAACTTAATTTAAAATTATTTCTTTAGATATTTAGGGGAATTAATAATATATTTTAAATACAGTACAAATTTCCATCCAAAAAAGATTGAAATGTAACAATTTTTATGTACTGTAATATTCACTATATACATAATATAATTAAATTATTTAATTTACATATATTATTTTATATAATATATAATAAAAAAATAGCCTTTTATAAAATTTTTTATATTATAATACTTTTTATATTACATTTTTTTCTAGTATAAATTATTTTGTTTTATATATTAAATACATTATTACATATATTAATATTAATATATAGATATATAATATTAATTAATTATATATTGTATTATTTTATATTTGTTATTAACAAAATATTACAATAATAAATTTTGTAGTATGAAAAATAATCGATTAATACACATTTTTTTATATTTTAATAATATGTGCAATTTATATTATAATACAAATGATTTATAAATAATATTTATAATAAATATTAATTTTATTTTAATAATATTATTATAATGTTAATAACAAATATTTTTATATATATTATATATATTATATTTAAAATTAATTAATTATTTTTTTTAATAATTATTTATTTATATTTATAATAACTAGTTAATATTATATATTTTTTATATATTATATTTATATATAATTTATATTTAAATTAATAATATTAATTGATTATTGTATTTATAATTTAATTTAATTAATTATATAACTTATCTTAAATAAAATATATAAATACTACAATTAAATTATATAATCTTGTATATCAAAAAATTTATTTTATTATTTAATATTATTAATTAAATTGTTAATATTATATTTTTTTATATTAATTTTATTTAAATAAATATTATTTTATATATTAATTTAATTTATTTTAATAATTTTTAAATTAATCTGATGATAATTAAATAACTTTTAAATTTTTTATTATAGTTTTTTTAATATTATTTCGATTCTTTTGTTTCATGATAATATTTAGTAGCATAACATGAATTATTTTATTTATATTAAATTTAATATTATATTTATATTATAGTAATAATATATAATTTTAATATTTATATATTTGATAATTTAATTTTTATTATTTAATTATTTATATTATATATAGTTATATATTAATTTTAATATTTTATAAATATAGAGTAATGTATTAATAATAATAAATAATTCTATTAATTATATATA
>JABUQX010009676.1:27500-42500 GCA_015478945.1 Trachelipus rathkii | reverse complement strand
GTCTTCTGGGTGCTTTGGCCTGTAGGGCATGAATATGTGTCTGAGCAACCATTTCACTAAAGTGCGAACCACGATGAACGTTGGCATTGTTTGGCAAACAATATTGCTACGCCTTGTCCTGAGATTTTAGAGCTCAATGATAAAAAAATGTGGCGAGGTCCTTCCACCCCAAGAGAAATCGATTTGATTGTAAACCAATAGGGATACTAAACGCCAACAATGTATTCCACAAGCAGTTGTAACATCTCGAAAGTTGTGACTGGTAGAGTCAATTTATAGCCGGTGTTTGTGAAACCCATGAATGTGACAAATCCTATTGCTGTTGCTTATAACAGGGGGCACCGAGAGTGGCTTAACAGACCAATTTCTAATCATGCCAAGATTTCTAGTTGGAAAGTACACCTGTCCCTTATGGTCTGAAATTATCCTGAACCATAGTACTGAATCTCTGCAAGATCTTGACAACAGTGCACTATTTGGATTACCTCTAAGTGTCTGTGAAAGGATATATTTTTTGACATAATGTGGATTGATTTCTAGTTCATGTTTGCATGATTAATCAATAGCATGTTGCCTTTTATATTCCTACTACTTTTATCCACTTCTTGTTAAACAAATTTTCCAGTCTTCAGATCTTTACTGGTGATCAAGTAGCACTTTATCAAGGTTAGTCTATTGTTAGTATGAAGAGAGCTCACAAACCAATTTCTCAAAAGTGAGTTTTTACGATTTATCTTTTGCTTTTATGAACCCTATAGTTGCCACTGTGAAATCTACCTTGCGCCAACCAGGTGTTCATTCGTTTGTGTCATTATCACGCTATTAGGCGTCTGCAAAAACTTTTATCAATGTTTGTTTATTCTTAAGACCATCAAGAAGTAGGCATATGAATTCAGCAGATTTCCATTGATCATTAGGTCTTGTTCTCTATGGTAGTAAAATGGGCAAAGATACCGTTCCACCTGCTCACTGGAAAACAGTTGTGATGCTCTTCTCTCACAATATTGAAACTGGAGTTGATCTTGAGATCTGAGTCTTAGGTTGTTAAGAGAACTTGAGTGGGATCTTTAGGTTGCGTCCCATCAGTTTTTACAAAGATACATTTCTAACTTGTCTTGATGAATCTCATCTGAGCCATGAAATTGCGTCAATCAGTGAGTTTCCATTACTTTTTCTTGTGCCCATTTTACTTTATTGTAATCAACCAGATGTCTCCTGTTCCTTCAGTAATGTAAATCCAGCATCACAGAAAATGCGAGGCGGTTGTAATTAGGCAGGCTGTAGCACTTAGACTGATCACATACTATCATTTTGGCATATGCAACAGTGCTCTAATTATAGAGTATCTAGTTATAGGTATTGATCAAAATGTGGAGCTGGGGTTTAATACTGGTTTGGGTGTGTTGTTCCTTGTACTTGAATGTAGAAAGGTACATCAAAATCATCACACGGAATTTGAAAGAACTTTCAGATTCTTCATCTGTAACATCAGGCGGTCTTTTCTATCTCGTATCCAGAGAAAAGAATAGAAGTTCTTTGGTTGTAAATCGATGTATACTGGGTCCTTTCATTCCTTCTTTTCTGTCTAATATTCGGAAATTCTGTCTTATTTCCATCTTACTGTTCTTCTTTCTGCTTTATAATATTTGTCTAATCATGTGGCTTCAGGTAGAATCTGGTAATCCACCGTTTTGATGCTGTCAATCAGATACATAACCTTTTCCATACTTATCTTTGATCTATTAACTAAACACTAGTTCTCTTGACAGGGATTCTTCCATATCTTAGAACAAGGGCAAGGAAGAGTATGTGTCACTTCATGTTGTATTTCAGTCGGCATGAGCGCTGACCTAGGACATTGGATCCCTCAAGATTAACTGAAACATAGCTTAATCTCACAACTTGCGAGATGTGAGGATGTAAGTTATGATCTTGGGTGAAAGCTTTTCAATTGCCAGGTATTTCTCTGCCGTGACATCTTTTTGGCCTTTAGTTCCACATGTTTTCGTCTATCAATTCTTCGAGTATGCCCGTGACTTGCGTCGAAGTTGTAATTGGCTACTAAAAACAACTGTTTGCTAGCTTCACAGATATCAAAGAGTATTGGTGCCTAGCTGGGGCGGATTGCATTCATTGATAATATTGTGATGACATATTTTGTGCTCCACTCTGTTCTCATTTAGCAGAAGCCCAATATCTTAAACATTCACTGTGGAGAGGTCGGGAGTGTCGGATAAGGCAACATTTCTCGGAGCCAGTTTGGTTTCTAATGGAAGTTACTCATGTGAATAGGAACAGTTGCCAGTCTTGTCTTTCCTTTTACTTAGCCATGTTTCCGAAATTTGTCAGATTTTTGCAAGAGGAAGAAACTATTGACGTAGCCTGTGAAAGATGAGAAAAACAATGAAAATGTCATATTTGTATGATTAAATAGTTTAATAGAGAAAGGACACTCGGCTGCATAAGGAGTATTGCATAGTTTTTAAAAACTATTTTACTCTGAGTGGACATTTTAGAATGTTGGTTTTGTACCGCCTGGTTAATAAGTGTAATAAGTATGGAGTTCTTATAGTTCTTAGAGGCAGAAGTACAAAACAGAATGAACTGGGATATAGAAGAGCCAACTTCTTTAGAGAAGACAGTTTGTTCAGCTGCGAATTTTTTTGAGCGTGAAATGCTGGTGATGAAATATCATACGCATGAGTAAAGCTGATTTTTTACGAACGCAAACCAATGTAGATTGCCAGTTCTGTATATGAATTGCTGGATCGTTAACGCAATAACACAACTTCTTATGACCCCCCCCTCATTTTTTTGAAAAAAGGGAAGGTCAAAAAAATTTCATCTCTCACGGCGCGTTATTTAATGTATATAGTAACCTGTTAATATAATGCGAAACCTTAGATTTATTACTGAATTTAAAAGTTTTCATAAATTAGCTTCCACCCAAAGAAGTAAGAAGTTCGGGCAATGATTTAACTCGATCCGATACCAAAAATGGGCCCACCCCGATACTGCAGCGATGGTTGAAACTGTGGATATCTAGTGAGATGGATGCTCGTAGCACTCCTAAATATATATAGTATATATAGCGAATATATGAAATGTGTGATACTCTACGTCAAATTAGATATGCATAGTTTAGTAATATATTATATATTATAGCAGGATTATATATATATCATAAATAATGTATATATTATATATGATATTAGTGATGGATATGATATAATATATATAGTATTATATAATATATATATATATATATATAATATAGGGATAAATATAGTTATATATATATAGTGTGTGTATATGATACCAACAATATATAAATATATAATATAGTGATATAATAATGATGCAATTTTGCATCAAAGTTTATAGAAGATTCATACTATGGCATAGTGTATTATAGGTATTATATATAACCGGTATATATTATAATATGGTATATATATAGTAGTGTAGTATAGATATATTAGTATGATGATATAATTAGAGTATAATGAGGTGTTAGCTGAGTATATATATATATGAGGTATATATCATAAGTGATATAGTGAGTGTGGTGTGAAATTAGATAATAGGGTATTATTAGTATTATAGATATTATTATTAGTAACTTATATATTATATAAGATATATTATAGGGTGTAGTGATATTGTATGTATGGTTGATATATTATGAAGTATATGAAATATCGTACCTATATATTGATATGATCATGATGTAGTAATACTATAGTAGCAACAAGGTTGGGCACGATTAATGAGAATAGTGAGGTAACGGTGCGAGTGTGGTAATTCGATGCGGGGTGCTTATATGCGTTTAACGCCAAAAAATTTAAAACGGCGTTAAATCATTAAAGCGTTATCGTTTAAAGAATGTATACGGAAGTTAACGCTAATGCCGGCGTTTAACGTTAACCGTTCTTCAAAGTATAAGGTTGGAATAGTAATAATTTTATCACATAAATTTTCTGAAAATAGATGCCGAAGATGGCAGAGATAAATAGAATAATAAATATGATTAAGTAATGTGGCTCTTGGAAGTAAAAGTAAGTTAGATTATATATAATAATGAATTTAAATCATAATAATAGATAAATAAATGGTGCTTTTGTAACTGATGAAATGGAGTGAGGGGAGTGTGGAAAGAGACATTAGACTTTCGAAAATCTGTATAATATTGGAGGTAATAACAGAATGGACAAACTACAATGTATGTGTGGAGTTGATGTGTAGAAGAAGGAATGAGGTGGTTGGTGTATTTTGATGATGAGTTTATTAGTAAGGATTAGGAGAGGTACCATGAGGGTAGAGTGAGAAAAGTTGAGAATGGTGTAAATCTGCAGGCCATGAGATCGAGAGTACTCGGTGATACATGATCAAGAAACGGAGGCGAGATGAGTGATATGATGTGGGATCTGGGAAGATTGGTGTAAATAGGAACTTTATTTTAGAGGTATATAGTGTTCCGGGTGATGAAGGAAGAGCACAGTATCAGTTAGTACACGCTTGATATGAGTAGAGTGAAGCGAGAGATAAAGGCGAACTGTGTGAAGGATTTATTAGGGGAAAATTAGTTTTAGTTGAGTGCTTGTGGAGAAGATTGAGTAAGTGCTTGTATGTTCTTTGGTGAAAGAGTTGCGGTCGGATGATCTGGAAGAGAGATTGTGAAGTATCATAGGTGCGTTGTAGAGTAGGTAGAGGATGGTGGTGGGTCACAGATCGTTTTTTAACATCTGAAAGCAAATAATTGAGAAAGATCGAGAGGAAGAATATATGAGAGATTGGTATTGTGAGGGTTTTGATGGGATGTCAAAAGGCGTATGATATGTTAATATGGGAGAAGGTGCTCTATGGCAGTGTTATATTGAGTAATAAGGTGGTGTTGGTTGTGGATAGGCTTTCTCCTGAATGAGAATCAAAAGTATGTATGAGCGAAGTCAGGTGAGGATGGTGTAAGAATCAATGAGAGACAGGGATATGTGTTTAAAGTGTCATCGTGTTATTGTGGTCATGGATATGTATGTATATGGAAGGAGTGGGTAGTGAATAAAGAATTAGAGCTGAATGGCAGGAACTGTGTTGGCTTAGAATGATGGAGAATGGAGAGGAAGTAGAGGTGCCCTACCTATTATATGCGAATGATTTGGTTTTTGTGTGGCGAAATCTGAAAAGAGTTTTAAGAGGATTGGTAGAAGAGATTTGGCAGGAGTGTGTAAAATGAAGGTTGTGAGAAGTGATATAGAGTGGCGTAGAATTAATTGGTTTTTAAGTGATGTAAGGGTGTTAGTGGTTACTTGAAGTGAGGACAGTACCTTCGAGTAGTGAGTGTGAGTGTTGTAGAGCATGGGTCCCGAGGTTACCAGGCTGGACAAGTGTCTGAGTGTAGTGATATAATTTAGGTATATGGTTGGATGAGAAGGGAGAACAGAGTGTGATGGCACATGGAGTAAGTAGTAGGGAAAGCTTGTGAAATTGGTACAGGACGTGGTGGTGCAATTAATTCAGGGGTAGAATGTAAGAGGGGTAGTCTATGGAAGTCTTGAGTCGCGCTTATGATGCGCTTGCATGAGGGTAGTTGGAGTTGTTACCTTAGTGTGTGTAAGTGGTTATGACGTATGTGAGAGCTTATAGGTCTGGAATGAGGAATGAATAGGATCTAGGATTAGTTTCAATGTGTTCAGAGACTCAGCAATCATTAGGGGGCTGTGCTAAGTTGATTGAGAATAGATTGAATAAAAGTAGGGAAGATGAGAACTGTAGTACCGCGAGGTTTGTGTGGCCGGTGTTGTGAAGAAGCGGGTAAACGAGAGACTAAATAGAAGTAAGTGTATGAGGAGTGTGTGTTGTGAAATCATGTGGAAAGGATGTAGTGATGGTAGTTGCCGAGTTGGTTAAAAGCACGGGATAGTATGAGGTGATGAGTGGTCGGAGTGGTGTTGGGCGGACCGTTATACCACGGACACTGGGGAGACCACGAGAGAATAGTGGAATTGAATCTGTAAAACGAAGTGTCGTATATGGAGAGGTTAAATGGTAGAGTTGGTAGATGGGGAGAGATAAAGGACGCATAGTAGGTGGAAGAAAGGCGGGTGTTGTTGTTAGGGGGTTGGGGTGGCGCGGCATCTCTCTGAGGCCTTTCTCTAAACCCTGTCCTGACGATTTTCCATAGTAATGTTTCTGCCGACCGAGTTCTTGAAGCTATATTAATGGGGAAAGCTGGTAGCGGTGTAGGTAAGGATTATTAGTATATCTTATTCGTATGTCGTTTTGGTCATGATTCGTTACTGATGCATGCTTGTTCTCTTTCGTGATTTCGCGACTGATATACGTAGGTGTGGTGATGGAGGTGATGCAGCCTTACCAGGCGGTTCACAGAAAATGAAGGTGTCGGTCTGGAATGGTGATAAGACGCAAGGCGTTGTAGGGAGAACCACAAGGCAGCAGTGGCAAGGAACCAATTCTTTATTTGATAATATATAGTAGAGTATTGGTATGTAGTATATATAATAAATTATAGTAAAATTATGCTCGTGGCTGTAGTTATATATATATATATATATATAGGCTTAATATAATTATATTATGATATAATAGTGTTAGTATGTATATTATGTTAGGTGTATGGTATGGATTGATTCATATATAGGGCGTGAGTATATTATAAGCTAAGATTATAATATGAGGTATGTATTAGGTAGTATAAATATGATAGTATAGTAGTGTACTATAATATATATATATATATATATATATATATATGATATATACAATATATAGTATATATATACAGAGATGGGGAGTCGAAAAAATAAATCGACTTCCGACTCCCAGAGCGAAATTAAAAAGAACCAACTCCGCGGAGCTTCGACTCTAATGTAGTCGATAATTTTAAAAAACTGAATTACGAACGTACCTGAACTCCAATGGAAAATTTCATACACACACATTTTGTACGATTTTATATATAGCATCGCTTGCTGTTGATAATTCGTTAATGCACAATGCACAAGTAGTCATTTTATTTTATAACCAGTTTAATTTGCTATTTTTAAAATATTTCCTGGGCAATTAATGGATTAAAATAAAAATTCCCGATCATTGAATGCCCATGTTGGTATAAAAATAAATAAAAAATAAAAAAAGTAGCCTCAACCAACATAAGATTAAAGATATGACTTGAGGGTGTACTGAGTTTTGCATGTTGGTGGTGAGTGGTGATGCAGTGCCAACTATGCCAACAACACATCCGCCGCGCAATTTCATAAACCACACCCCCTACGACAATTAATCTATCATCATACTTTTTATGCACCAACCATCTTGCTTGTCAAATTATTTTGTTCCTCTTTTTCTACCAAACTTCGAGGTGTGGTCCAAGATGCACGTTTTGAGTTAGTGATCTCCGAAGCACCCGGATCGATTCCGCAAAACACTCCACCTCTATAGAACGGGCTAACCAACCAACCGACTAGTCATTCTACTCTTGGGTGCAATTTATGCAAGCAAAGCATCTTAATATAACGTCTCACCATCGAGGTGTGGTGTATTTTTCCTTGAAACTCACATTGTGGTGGGACCTATCTTACTCAAGGGTCACTGATGCCTATGCTGCCAATTCCAATCTCTTCGCATTATTCCTTCCAGGCGTAACATAATCAGGCGGCTTACAGATATCCACTTAAGATTATTCGCATACTGTAAGATGACTGTGGATTGAGCGTGCGTGTATAAGAAGCATTAAGGTGAATAATTGCACACTAAAGCTTATCGGCAATGTATTATTATTTATATTTAACAGGAAATGGAGTTGACGACAGACATAATTTTGAAAGATGGTGGATTTTCCGTTTGTTTCATGCAATAGTGAGGTATAAGTGTTGTTACCACTTTATTAGTATTTTTTAATTGATGGTTATGTTTTGTGATTCGTTCCGATCTACTTTCTAATAAGAATAAAAATAGCTTTGGCATAGACTAACCAGTCTGAAATTACATCTCTAAAAAGCTGTGAAGTTAGGTTGGAATTGTGAAAAAAAAAAAAAAAAAATTATTCAGTCTTAGATTCAAATCTTAATAAGATTGGAGTTGAGACTGTAAGTTTATTATAGGGGCCTTGAATAGATAAATTGAGAGCGAAAGAACAGATGGTTATTTTTATGTCAGGCACGTGACCTCTGAGTAGGTAAGATAGGTAGTACAAATTAATTTTTTAGTACAAATAAATTTTATTTAAGTGACCTTTTTAAAAGCATACCATTAAAATTTAAAGTTTACATTATTTTAAGATTTACAATATTATTAAAAGATTTAAAATTTTATGTAATAGTTATTGCTATTTCAATTGGATGTGAGGCAGACACATTTTCTAAATGTCCTTCAACCTCTATATACATATATTCATATAATATAAATACAATACAACTATACATATAATATACTACATGATTTAAAGTGTCACGAGTAATCGTAAAACCATGGTAAGAAAATACAAGTCTAAAATAAAAGTTGCTTATAGTGTGCGTTAGTGACATGTTGTGTTTTATCGCGAGCTCCAATGGAATGTGTGTAGTTTTATATTCGTTTGTTGGTTATTTTTTTTTTAATTAAGTGTGTTTTGTATATTAAGTGATGCCATGTTTTAAGTGGTTTTAACTATTATGGTTTTAATATGTGAAGAATCTGATATTTGAAGAATTGGATCATCCTTATTAAAGATAAGTTATTCGTTTGTTTTAAATTTTTGAATTTGAAGCTTTTTTTAGTTATGTTAGATAGCAATAGTTAGTTTTTAGGATTGGGCAGTTGAAAGCAATACGACGTAGTTAGCGAGTACTATTATGTTTTTTTTATTTTAAGTTTATTTTTTTTCCTCGACTTCTTTTTAACTTAGTTTTTTTTTTGGCGTTTACTTATTTGAATATCCGTTATTTATTAAATTTATATATAATTCTTTTCCTGCTTTTTTAGTTTGATCAATGGTTATTTTTTTTTTTCTTTTTTTGTATTCAATTTTTTTGAGAGTGTGAGAGTGTGCGAGCGTTTTTGAACTTTCTGGATTGATTATTCATATTTTAGATATTTTCTGTAAATATAGGTTTTAGCGTATTTTTAAAATTTTCGGGTTTTAAATTTAGGTTTTAGCTTACGAATAACTTTATCTCGTTTCTCTTTTGGTTTTGTCTGTTTGTTTCTGTCTGTTGCTCTTTTTTGTTGTTGTGACTGTGTGTGCCGTTGTTATGATGGCGGATTTGCGGGCAGGCGCGGGCTTTGCATTTGACTTCACCAACATCCGTGGCTTGCAATCTAACTCTGTATCCGTGGAATACCACCTCTCTAACTCTAAACCTAATTTTATGCTTTTGTCTGAGACCAAGATGGCTAAGAATTCATCCATCAACAACTAGTTTAATATATCCAACTATAAATTATTTCATTATTTCCGTCTGAAGGGTGGAGTATGTGACCTATTTTAAAACATAAACACTCCCGTAAACACGTCTCTGGTGAATCTTGAATTCATCCTAACTTCGATTGTCTGTGTGCCTAAAATCTTTCTTCCTTCTCTACTACAAAGTCTTGATGCTTTCTTGCTTACTGTTCTCCAACAGAAACAGGGACTTTCCGCTTTTTGATTACCTTACTACTTCTCATGAGCTGTTATATCTTCTCATCAAAATACTGAGGTCCTCTTCTATTTAGGGGATTTCAATGTACACATCAACACTGAATGGTTGGGTCCTCTCATACCGATTTAGGTTGGGAGGAGGCCGAATCATTCAGCATCTCAACGATTTGGAGCAACTAATTAAAGAACGCCACACACACATTTTCGATTCGTTCCATAACCAAATCTTGAACACCACTTTGACTATATTGTTTCACCACTAGTCCTTCTCTCTTAAAAAAATACACCACTTTCGCTCCTATCGGTAAACCTGACCACAACCTTATATCTCTTAATTTTATTACTTTCTCTCCAACAGCTCCATTTTTCCTGCCCTACTCGATTTTTTCTGGCAACTTTTGATCGGGCCGTTGGGCGCTGGCATTGCGTTGCTGTTCTACGCATAACTTATAATTGGGGAATGACTGCTTTGTCTCTGGTGAAGCTATCGACTTCTGCCGATAAGGTAGGAGCTGTAATCGTTGATGGATGAGCGGTTTTCATTCCTTCTTCGACTAAATCTTTCTCTCCTCATAATCCATTGTTCGATCGTGCTTTTCTCGGCCATTCAGGCTAGAGACAAGTGCGTATCGGGAGTGGGAAAAATTCTCGTTCTTCCTATCACTTTCTTGTAATTTCCATTTCTGCTAGAAAATCGTATTTGCAGGGATACTCTTCGACGAGGAAAGCGGACATTCATTAAACGAAAGTGCGCTAACCTCCTTTGTTCTCCTAACTGACAAATCTTTCTAGCCTCTGCCAAAAACATCTCTTAACAACTTCTGTAAATCTGTCTTTTCCTCCTCTTATTCGCTCTGATGATTCTGTTGCTAATTCTCCAACTGAAAAGGCCAATCTCTTCGGGCCTCCTATTTTCTCTAACTCAACCCTGGACGATTCTGCCATCCTCATCCTCTCCTTCTCCTCTCAGGTTCCTATGCCTTTGCCTGTGATTACGATTCGATCGGTGCCATGTGGCTCCATGAAATTTACGAACGTAGAGGAAGGGCGGCTGGAACCGGATGGCATTCCCCCGAGTTTTGAGGGAGTGTGCTTCCGTGCTAATCCCCGCCCCTTCGTTCACTATTCTCTATGTCTCAATTACTAAACACTTTCCCTCAGTGGGAAGCAGCACATGTCCAACCGTATTCGAAAAAAGGAAAGCCGCTCTGCTGATCCTTCGTAACTATCGCCCTATAGCTCTTACTTGTATTCTATCTAAGATCTTGAAACTCTTCTCAACACTCTCATTCTTAGATCATCTGGAATCCCTTCACTTCTTTCCGATCGCCAGTATCGGCTTTCGGGCGCTCGAGATTCTACTGGCGCATATACTTTCCTACTTCTTACTGATTTTATGGTTTCCGCCCTTAGGAACTACGGGGAAGACTTGCGTGGTGGCGCTTGACATATTCAAAGCATTTGACACCGGGTATGGCATGCGTCACTGCTCTCCAAGCTCCCTCCTTTGGGTTTCCTCTTCTCTTGCTTACTTATGTCTAGTTTCTTTCAATCGCTTCAATATCGCTTGTTGTTGAGGGCGACTATCTTCTTTCTCTTTTCTGTTAATAGTATGGTGTTCCTCAGGGTTCTGTCTTAACCCTCCTACTTTATTCCTACTTTTCATTAAGTGATCTTCTCACCTGCACATCTAACTCGATCCACTCATATGCCGATAACTCGACCCTTCATTCTTCACTCATTTCAATGCTGCTCCTTCTTTTACTTCTAGAATTGCCGCTCGTCTTAATCTTTCCATAATCTATGCTCGCTGATTCTGGATAGAATTTCGGGGTGGGGTCGTCTGCAACCTTGTGAAATTCATTCTTTAAAAAATCAACTTCTACAAATCTCCCTCTCTAAGACACCTTCAAACTTTCCTATCTCTTTACGACGGTTTTCTCTCGTTCTCTCCTGTTGACAATATAAAACATCCTTGCCTTAACATAAACAAAAAATGTCTTGGAAACCTCACAACACAACGGTTGCTAGGGCGGCCTCAAAAGAAAACTGGGAAGTTCTGTTTAGACTGCCGAGACTTTCTTTCCTCTTCTCAGTCTGCTCCAGCTATACAAGGGCCTCACCCGCGCCTTTGTATGGAGTACTGCTCCATATCTGGGGGGCTCTGGTTCACCCGTTTTTAGATAGGGTCGAGTCCAAAGGCCAAAAAGCCTTTATAAATTGCTCCCATACTCGTTTCCAGTGCACATGGACCCTTTCTATTCTTTGCGGCGCGATGTTTGGTGCTTATCTACTTTTCTATATAGGGTACCGTAGGTGCAGGTGCTCGAGGGAAACTAATCACCGCGTTTACCACCACCTTACGTCGCCCTCGTAGTACAAGAAGTACTGTATCTTGCCCACATGAATTTTGTGTTTATATTGGTAACTCCAGACTAGTTCGCTGCGGTGCTTCCTTCTTTCCTGCCACCTCTGTTCTGTGGAATTCACTTCCATCTTCTGTGTTTCCTGCTGAATTAAATTCCCCCACTTTAAGGCCTGCGTTTTCGCTCATCTGCCGTAATTTGCGTTAGAGTTCATTCTGAGCGCTGTAACACCCCCTCCTTTGAAATAGCTGGTTCTCTGCCCGTGAGTGGTAGGTGACAAACTGTAAAAAAAAAAAAAAAAAAAAAAAAAAAAAAAAAAATTATCGTAATATAGAATCAGAATATTTGTTCTCCATTGCTAAGTTCTCTTCGATCGTTGTATTTTGTAGACCTGGCGTTAAGTTTATTTTTTTTATTTAATTTCAAAATTAAATTCATTCAAATCTTAAAAATTAAAATTTCTTAACAATTTTTCAAAATTATCTACTGAAGTTAAATTGAAAATTATTCAAAATGGTAAGTCAATACGTAAATTAAAACGGCGTCAGTAGCTTAAATATTAGAACAAAAATAAAAAAGATTTTTCAAATGACATGGTACAGCAAGAACGAATGGCTCTCTGGCTCTCTGGCTGTCTGGGCGTTGGTTTGTCTGGTTGTCTGGTTGTCTGGCTGTCTGGCTGTCTGGCTGTTTGGCGGTCTGGCTGTCTGGCTGTTCTGCTGTCTGGCTTCTGCTTCTGCTGTCTTGGCTGTCTGGCCTGTCTGGCTGTGTTACAACAAATAGACACTTTTGCTTCCGATACTTGCTACTTTCTGTACCCAGTGAAAGTGTGTGGTTAAAAAAGGAAATCTGTTATTTAAATAATTTGTTAACGATTTAGCGTAAACACAAGATGTTTGATGCTCATTTTTGAAAAATCAAATTATTCAATGCAGAATAATTTGGCATCTTACGGAGAGTCGAATTAGCCCAAATAAGCTCAAAATTTAAAACTTAAATTTTACTTTTAAAGGATTAATGATGTAATATTAGATTATTGACAAAGCTCTCGTATCAAATATTTGTTCTTTGATTAACAAAAACTTGTTCTATTAGGTGATAAAAAAAAAAACTCTTACAGAAAAACTGAAAAAAATTATTGAAAAACTGTCAAGATATTTACAAACGTCATCTATTTTCAGGCACTTTTAACAATATACAAAATGGCTTCAGTAAAGAAAGAAACACAACCCTAGATAATAATATTAAAAATATCTTCAAGCGTCTAAACCCCCCCTTATGCTAATACTGCTCAATTGCGCAACAATTATACTCTATGTATTTAATTTAAAGACAGAACAGCTGCAGAACAGAATGTTTATTTTAAAATTTGATCAAAAGCACACGAACTGAGAAACTTGAAGCACAGACACATGATGGAAGAAGCATTTATAAATATTTTAAACGATAAATACTTTCAAACTAAAATAAAAGAGAGAGAAAAAAACATATTTAATGTCTTTTACTCGTTTTCCCATGGTCACAAGCATAATCTTGTTCTATCTCAATCATAAAGAATTTAAACTGAATATACCCCCATTTTTAATGGTTATTGTGGGGGTTTTGCCACTTTTTTCAACCACTTCTCAAAACAATCACAAATTCTTGATGAAATATTACAGACATGTGCATTCCAAAACTTAAACAAATGAGATGGAGTTAAAATTCAAAGTTAGGGCAAATTATTTTACATTTTCATAGTGACCTTTGTAAATTTTTTAAAAACATTAACAGCGGTCCTTTACTGTGAGGTTCAGATACTTTAGTGAGAAATTGTAGGTTTTATACTTGGATGCTGTGTGTTGGTTTATGACAAAAATATTCAATCAAACATCAAACGACTACATATTACTGCATATATATATATATATATATATATATATATATATATATATATTATATATATATATATATATATATATATATATATATATATATATATATATATATATATATTATATATATTATATATATATATATATAATATTAAATATATATATATATAATATATATATATATATATTATATATATAATATAACATATTAATATAATATATATATATATATATATATATATATAATATATATATATATATATATATATATATTTTTTTTTTTTTTTTTTTTTTTTTTTTTTTTTTTTTTTTTTTTTTTTTTTTTTAGAATGTTAAATAGAAAATGACTGAATTAAAAAAAATCTCGTAAAAAATATTCTGCTTAAGAGAAAAGAGAAAAGGAGAAAAATTATTTTGCTTAGTACTGAAAGCTGATTTACCGAAGAATATTGATGCAAGGCACAGTGTCTTCAAAAATTCGCAATTTTTTCATTAGTTGATTGTAACTCGTATCTACAGCTGGACTGTCAAATTGACCAATTGCTAAGAAAGCATTTGAATTCCTAAGTAAGAATTATTTTGTAACCTCTTTGATGTAAAAAGACTGAAAAATGAACTTTCTGGAATTTACAGTGCGTGATTGTTTAGGGATAAATAAATTAGTGATACGCTTCTTTTACTGCTGCAATGTGATCTCGAATTAAAGTTCCCTGAAGCGGTGAAGCGATGAAACGATGAAGCGATGAAGCGGTGAAGTGGTAAAGCAGTAAAAACGACAAAGCGGTGAAGCTGTTGCAAGAGTTTAAGAATTATTGAACGAATGTTTCTATTAATTAAGAGGTTATAAACTGCTTTGAAAATAATTAAAAATTTTAACATAAGGAAAATGAAAAATGGAAGGTTTTCGTGACTCGCTGCAATTTATATTAATTAAGATGGAAATATTTATTAAGATGAACTTTTTCAGAAATTCGCCCCTAACTGACTTTGCACTATTCGAGGAGGGGTTTTTTATCTCGGAAGTTTCTTCCTATAGGATCCGCACGAGAAATCGAAACAGCGACTTCACACACGTGAATCAATAAACCTACCATTATGCCACGTCAACTTTCTATCGAAATGT
>JABUQX010009676.1:0-2500 GCA_015478945.1 Trachelipus rathkii | reverse complement strand
TATCTGAAACTATTCGGCTGGGAATTCCACAGTGGGGGATTAGCTGGTTTATCAAAGTCTGAACGATTGTCTCTTTTGAGGCGTCCTTAAGTGGGAAAGCCCATACATAATGAGAGTAGCGGTCAAGTAAGGGTTAAAAGATACTTGTAATCCTTAGACAAGAAGGAGAGCCTTGAAGGACATCTACATGGAGAACTTCAAAACTTGTAGGTAACTTCTCGGTACTCTTGCTTAAAATGGGATAAATCCCAACGGGCTAACTTTGGACACTGACATTGCGCACAGGATCTTACTAATGCTCCTTAACTCTCCGATGAATTTTCTCATACCGAAATCGGCCCTTTATAACAGTGAGACATCTGATCTTTATGCGCGAGGTGTCCCTGCAAGTGAGTGCATTCTGACGGAGGGTGGCAACCTGTGTGCCTTGGGAATATAACCGCGGGAATAGTTCAAATGATATATCAACATATAAACAGAACAGAGGTCTTTTTTCCTTTTGAACCAAAAAGTCTTGTTTTTTTAATGATTAATGAAGCTCTTATTCTGGTCCACCTGCTAAATAAGGATTTTATACGACAGAAATGGGATCATTCAGTTCCTTGCGTCTCTCTTATCTCTATGATAATCATTGCCTTCTAAAAACGTTTAATTAGCTCTAAATGTCATCGTTGCAAATCTCTGATCAAAATTGAGGTGGTGTTGTATAGGGTAAAGAGTGTCGCTCTTAATTGCATCTACTTTTAAATTCCGTTACTTCTTTTATTAAATGTTATCTAATTTCGTCTTTTCTATTTCCTTACTTCTTCTATGCTTAACACCTCTCGATACTACGTCTTGGCCATTTTCCCATGGGAGATATTTAAAAAAGGTGTTCTATGGTCGTTTAAATCCAGTCATTTTCTTTATCTGGAATTTATGGCCTGGTACGCGACAGCACATCGTTGTGGCTTCAGCCGTAATTTTCTCTTTAAACCCAGGTGACTGGTGTCTCGTAGTAATTAAGAGTATTTGTAAGACCAGTCACCTGATGTTTTGGATCTACATATCAGCCTCGGCTCTGATTGGCATGGCGTAGGAGTGGCTAGCCAATCACCGAGCCGGAGTCGTGGCTTCGCTAAGCTCATCTTTGTTCGGATTGCAGATGATTCAATTGCACAAGTAGTAGTTTTTCGTTGCATTAATCAAGATGGTATGAAATATAGTAATGACAAGCATAGCGGATTATTGTCGTTCTTTGGTGATTAACTCCCAGGGAAACTTGAATAAGCCCGACAGAAGAGGTTTACAGTTTCTGAATCTCCCGTAAATTATAATTCTTAGTTATCAATTTGTTGTATTTTGTTGTAACTTTGAATGAGTTTCACGGGCTGTGTTAATATTTTGATGGGCCCGATTAGATGAGGAGATATTCCCATATTTTTTTTAGAAGTTTATGTTTAGAAGGATATTTCTAATAATTTTCCCACACATGATCATAGATGTTGCCCTCCGTGGGCTGATAAATATGATAACTTATAGGAAGGCGTATCGGTCTGTCCTCCTCCCTCAGGAGTAGATAATATGACTGCTGGCAGCGGCAGTTGTGGTCTGCATGAATGATGATGTCGAAGGGACTGTGTGGCTTGGATATTAGGTTGAGTATTTTGCGTTGCTGCTTAAGCCTCTTTGCTATCTTTAAAAGCTTTTTCCCCGAGTGGGTCGCCAATTGATTTTCCTCGGTTCCATTAACAGGCTTCCCCTTAAAATAATATAGAGTGGCGCGGTAAGATTTGAGGAACATAGCTACAGTAAAGAACGATAGAAGCCCACTTTTCCAAGATAACTTCTTACTCTCTGATAGTTTTGGGTTTTGGGGTGGTCGTACTATCTCCATTATTTTATCATCGTTTTGGTCTGAATTCCATCCTTCTGTAAATGTGTAGCCAATGTAGTCACATTTCATTTTTTTTCCTATTTGACATTCACTGAGGTCTGACACAAATGTTAAAGTAATTTAACCTCTTCAGTACCCTTTCAGAGGAGGATCTAGGTGTTCTTCTTTCAGTTTTTGAAGTGTATGGAGACATTCATCCATGAGTAAGGCGGCGTGAGTGTTTCGGGGGATCGACTGGTTGTTATAGAGCTATATCAATAAGGCCTTGAAAAATAAAATGGAGAGGGAGACTAAACTATGGGCACAAGGACTACTGATACGAAAAGAACCCAAGTATGTGATTGTATGTAGTTGTGAAGTATTTTATGCAATCATAATGGAGTGTATGGCGTAGTACGATTTGAAGTTAGGTCCAGCTTGACTGAAGAGGCAACTTCCCTTTCAGAGTAAACATTGCATCTTCAGGTTGGTACAGTCATATGCTTGCGACCCTCCACCCTGCTTATTAAGTTCTTCTGAAGTCAGATAATAAGTCTCACGCCGACCCTCCAGTCTTTTCTAGAATCGCTTGATGGGAGGACCTTGGGGAGTTGGAATCGTTTTAACAAAGCACTCCTGGTGGCC
>JABUQX010009675.1:80000-93730 GCA_015478945.1 Trachelipus rathkii | reverse complement strand
AAGAGAGATTTTCAACCAATTGATAGGATCTATATCATTTGTATCTAGTCGTTTTATTGGTGATAGTTTTTCAATCAGTTTGCACTACAATCCTTTTTGGGTAATTGCGTGTGTCATCATTCATGCACTACTGACTGTATAAATTCTTCCAGTGAATTGTTATCGATTTACTTGTAGAAGGTATTGGTTCTGTAGGATTTCGTTTCTTTTCCTTTTAATGGGTCGCGAATTAATAGACTGTCGGATGAAGTTTTTCAACTGCACAAAAGTGAACGATTTGAACTTGTTCTAATGCTGTGTTACAAAAATAAAAAACTTGCCTGTATAACGGGGATCTAAGTAATTTGCAATAGTATAAAAGTCATTAATTTCCACAGAACCAAGGCGCGGTTTTCTAGCTCTAGTTTTATGAATCTTTCATTTTTTTAAACCGTCATCATTTTCCTTCGAAGATGGTTCAAAATGCTTCCTTAGCATTGAGATTAATGATATTACAACAGGAGACAGAAGCTATAGAGGCGCTGATTTTTTTGGCATACCTAATCTCATGTAACTCTCTGTTGACTCAAATTATTATGAACTTCATTCTGTGATATCATGAGTCATCATTAACTATGTTGAGTCGAGTCCATCTTCATTTAAGAGTTTGGCGTGTTAGATTCATCTTAAGTATTTTTATTATAAATATTCTTTATACAAATCTCTGGTCAATAAAGATCCCGCGCAACAGTCCGCAGTGGCAAAGCGCGGATGTGGATCTTTATATTAATGTGCGGATGCGGATGTTACCTGCATCACTAATTACAACTAAAAACATTTGATGTAAAAAATGGTATCAACAAATTTTTGAAGTTTTTTTTTTTTTTTTTTTTTTTTTTTTTTTTTTACAGATTTTCGTACGTTCTTATGTTTATATTTCTCAGAAAAATTTTACCGGCTAATTTCCGTCGTTTTTATATGTATCCTGTAATTTTTCCGATTATTAAATATATCGATTTTATAATATTTTTGATAATCGGTAATTTTTACGATTATCAATTCGATTCGATTGTATAGACACGGTGATTCTCAAACTTTTTCGATTCGCGGCTCCCTTGACTAATTCAAGTTTGCCGAAGTTCTCCTCCATTTTAGATCTAAAAGAACGTTTTACAATTTATAAATAGGGTCTATTATTAATCATTAAATTACAATAATATTGCGTGATTACAGCATGTCAAAAGCATTCCCAGGATTTTGCATCTGAATATATATATATATATAATTAATATATATATATATATATATATAATATATAATTTATATATATATATATATAATATATATATATATTATATATATAATTTAAGTCTTATCTACCAAAGTTATCATATTTTGGCTTAATTGAATCTTTCGTCTGAGCGCAAATTTTTTAGAGTCCAAAACCGATATATCGATAAATATATATTGGCGATCCCCATGCAGATACCTATTAGGCTATTCAATTCAATAAACGCCATCTATGTCCAGTTCGTTTCTATAATCCGTATAGTGTAGATGTGATTTTCTTCCCTAAGTTAAAGATGAATTTATATGACTTGTTTGATATATTTAATGATGAATCGACTTTACATGCGTTTTTACAGGATTTTAAATTTGAATTTAGAAGTAAAGATACCCATTAAAATTGTCTAATTCATTTCCTTAACTATTCGCTATGATGGTGGCAAATTAAATTTTTAAAGAATAAATTCACAGGAATTTCATATGAAAAATTTAAATAGGTTATTCCACATATTGTTTCCATAACTAAAGATTTGGTGAATATATTTTAATTTCTTAACTGTTATAGTGAAACATATTTGAAGCACAAGACCTTTTTGAAGCTCATTTGGAAGCTATTGCGAGGAGTTTTTTTTTTTTTTTATAGATAAACACCACCGCTCACGGGCAGAGCCCTAATCAAGGAGGGGGTGTACTCGATTAACGTCCGAGCAGGATGGAGCCAAGCCCAAGGAGAGAATAGCTCACATTCTCCCACCCGACCAGTTTGCGAACCTGGGACCCTCGCTTGGTTTGGCGAGTGCTCTAACACTGAGCTATTCGGGCGCATTTTTATATAAATAAATATGAAATATCTAAATAAAACCATATATATATATATATATTATATATATAATATATATATATTATATTATTATATATATATATATATATATATATATATAATATATAATATTTATATATATATATATATTACATACATACATTATACATACATACATACACAAAACTATATATATATATAATAAATATATATAAATATATATATATATATATATATATATGTATATATATTGGTTAAGGATGATACTAATGACTCTATAATGATTGGCTATGATTAATATAACACACACATACAATCATACACACATATCCAAATATAGATGATCATATACATCACATATCTCAACATATCTCTATATATATATATAATATAATATATATATATATATAGTATATATATATATTATACTATATATATATATTATTATAGTTATAATGTTAGTTAGAATAAGATTATATATAGTTATATATGTATTTCTTATTTTTAAGGTATGAGTATACTATGTATTTAATATTAATATTAGTAATTTATATAAGAGTTATAATATACATATATGTATATTTATATATGTATGTATATTAATGTATATTATATTTATATATATTATCTATATATATATCGTACATTATTCGGATATTGATTATTTATTAATATTATACCAACAAAATATTTAACGACAAAATAGCATTATTTACTAAATAATCACTAACTAATTACTATATTTCAATAATTAATTATTATTATGTTATACACTTTTTAATGATAATATTGATATGCTATCTGATCTATATTTCAACATATTTTAAATTAGTTCACCACTAATTCACTTATTATTTAACATTTATCACGAAGCTAACTATTATTATTAATATATTAACTGAAATTACTACTACTATTACTTATTATTATTACATTATCAACATTATCACAATATCACTGTTATTATTATATGGTATACGAATATATCACACATTTGTGAAATATTAATGTGATAGAAGGGATTTTCGGTACCTTGCTACCAGTGGAAGAGAATTTGAAAAAAAAAATTCTTCATATGACGACGATTGTCTTGGGATACGCAGCTTCGCCTTCTGCAATTTGTTATTTTAACTTCTTCTTTATAATTTTATTTCTTGTATTTAATAATTAATATTCCAAAAATGATAAAAGAATTGATTTTGAAATTTTGCAGCTCCTCGAATCAGATTACAAATGCAATAAATTTGTGTTTAAAATTTTATATTTTTAAATCAAAAATCGTAATTTTTTTTCAAGTTCTTGCAGCTATCTCCAAACAAAAGCTCTCACTTCTCACTTTATTACCTTTACGTGATATAATATTATATATATTATTATATTATTTATATATATATCATATTATATATATATTAATATATATATATATATTAATATATATTATATATTATATATATAAAACAAATTATCTAGGTTAATTTTACGTGTTCTGGCAACTCAGCAATCAATCTAGGTTAGGTTCTCGCGTTTTGGGCAAACGACGATAAATCTAGTTAGGTCTCCGTTTTGGGCAACGACGATAAATCTAGGTTAGGTCTCCGTTTTGGGTCAACGACGATAATCTAGTTAGGTCCTACTGTACGGTTTTTTAAGTCTAGGTTTAGGAATAAAGTGTGGTTAGGAAGAACAGATTTTACTAATTATATCATATATAATATATATATATATATATATATATATATATATATAATATTATATATATATATTATATATATATATATATATATATATATTTCTGCCCCTGACCCACCTTATTGGAGGGGTCACACCGCCTCCAGAAAGCCGGCCACTGCTCTTGGGCGATTCCACAGGTCAAGAAGGGAAGTTACAGCGAAGGTGGTACGGGGGGCGTCGAGGGCGGGGCACTCCAGAAGGAAGTGCTCCATTGTGTCCAGGGATATACGACATCTTGTGCAGATGGGGGAAACTACATTGTCAAGTTTGAATCTGAATTTATATTGCATAAGCTTTGGGTGGTGACCTGATCTGCTCCGGGCGAGGTTAATTTGGTCTCTTCTGGACAGTGATTCTTCTGTTGGGGAGATGTTTGGGGATGGGGTGTTTAGTAGATTGTTATTGGGGCGGTTTTGTAGATATGTGTTGGTTAATTGTGTATGGATGTGAGTGAGCCAAGACCTGTTTGGGGGTGGAGGGGGAATGTTGTTGTTGATGTCATTATACAGTTTAGCTGGTGAGGAGGGGGGGGGGGGTTGGAGAGTATTTGGTGGCATGGATGGGTGGGGTTGAGTGTTTTCTGGAAAAATTGTGTTCCTACCATCTTCAAGTGGGTAGGGATGGGAAGAATATGAGTCTCGTCGTGTAAATGCTGGATGGGGGTTGTTTTAGTACATCCAGTGATTATTCTAAGGGCAGTGTTTTGTGTAACTTGTAATTTATTTAAGTTGGATTGTGATAGTGCTGGGAACCATGCGGGGGAGGCATAGTTTATATTTGTTCTGAGGAGTTGTTTGTAGGTTGTGGTGAGGGTGTGTTTTCTGTCGCTGAAGTTGTGTTGGGAGAGGGTTCGGAGGGTGTTTAATTTCCGTTGGGTTGAAGAAGCAATTTGGTCGATGTGGGGGGAGAAAGTCATATGTGTGTCGTAAGTGAGTCCTAATATTTTTGGGGTTTTATTTAGGGGGAGGGGGTTGTTGTTCAGGTAAACTATTGGATGGAATGTGGATTGGTGGCGGTCTGTGGTTAGGAGGGTGATGGAGGATTTAAGGGGGAAGCTGTCATTCTATTGGTGTGTAACCAAATTTCTAATAATTGTAGGTATTCTTGGGTGTGTTGGGTGGCTGTATTTACAAGTGGATGTTGGGAAATGAGACTGATGTCGTCTGCGTAAGTAATTAGTTTGGTGGATTGGTTGGTTGGGGTGGGCATATCTGCTGTGAAGAGATTGAAGAGGAATGGAGAGAGAATGGCACCCTGTGGTACGCCGTTTTGTAGTTTAATGGAGTGTGAGAGGGTGTTTTTTATGGAGGACTTTGGCGTATCGATTGGTGAGGAAGTTTGAGAGCCACTTTCTATCGTTGTTTTCTAGGGGGGATTGAAGGATTTTTTGTATAAGGATATATGTGGGGACAGTGGTCCAAAGGCTTTGGTTAATGTCGAGGTGTGAGTATGGAATCTGTGTGATGGAGAATTGTTGAAGCCATTAATTATAAGTTGTGTGAGGGAAGTGAGGGCTGTTGTTGTTGAATGATTGCTTTTAAAATCGTGTTGGAATTCTGGGGGGTGATTGTGTGGGGATACTTTGTTTAATATTAGTTTCTCCAGCAGTTTGCTGATGGTGGAGAGAGAGAGATTGGGCGATAGGAAGATGGGAATTGGGGTCTTTTTTGGGTTTAAGTTTTGGGAGAATGAAAGCTTGTTTCCAGATTGGGGGTATATAATTGAGTTTCAAGATTTGTTAAAGATTTCTGTGATGAGGAGAATTGCTTTTTCTCCTAGGTGTTTCAGGTGGAAGTTTGAGATTGAGTCTGGTCCTGTTGCTGGTGAATTTTTTTAGGGTTTTGATTGTCTCTGATATCATGTTGGTTGTGAAAGGAGGAGGAGGGTTGTGATCTGAGGGAAGTTTTTTGAGTTGTTTTTTTATTAACCTATTATTGGGGTGAGTTGGTTTACGGGAGATATTAGCGTAGTGTTTTGCGAGGCTGTCTGCTTGTTGTTTTGAGGAAGGGAGGGAGTTGTCGGGCAAGGATGGGGATTCGTGTGAGGGAGGGGGTTGTTTTGCGAGTTGTTTAGTTTTTTGATTACCTGCCAGGTTTTCTTATCCATGCGTGAGATGTTGCTCTGTAGGTATTCTGTAAATTTGTTAGTGGTGTTGGTGGTTATGAGTTCAGAGATTTGGGTGTTTAGGTTAGTTATTTGGTTTGTGGTTATTGTGGTGTATGGTCGGGGAGTTTTTCGAGGGAGTTTTCTTTTGATTTTTAATAAGTTGACTGATTTCGGGGGATAGTTTGGGATTGTAGGATTTTCTGGTTGACCCTTAGGTTATGTAGAGTTTGGCTGATTTGATGATGGTTGTTGTTTTAAATGAATTGATGGAGGTGTTAAAGATGTTATTGTCATGTAGTTGGTGGTAGGGTTTATATGGTGATTCGATATGTAGTAAATTCTGTCTCAGATTAGCTTTTTTTTGTAGTTTAGTGTATGTGGTGGTCTTTTTTTTGGGAGTTTGGTGCGGAGAGGCCAGAGATATGAGGATGGGGAGATGATCTGATTGTAGGTCGTGGTTGTGTCCCAGGTTAGTCTGTGATGTAGGGCAGGGGGAACAAAATTGTGACGTCTGGTGAGGTAAGGGGATTGGTTGGCTTGAGGGATGGTGAATTACTGGTGGGGAGTTTTTTTTAGAGTTGAAAGGATATTGAGTCATTTTGGATTCTAATTCGTGTTGAAGGATATGGATACCCCGGGGATCGGATGGGTAGTCTCCGTACCAGGCATGTGGGGGCGTTGAAGTCCGCCTCCAAGGAGGAGATTTTGGTATGTACCGCATTATTGTAATTGATAGGGGGGGGTGAGATTTTATTTGGGGGCGGTTTGGGGTGGTAGGGTGGCGAATATAAAGGTTGAAGATGTTGTAGGTGTCTTGGTTCAATGAGTAATAATATATATTATTATATATATATATATATATTATATATATATATATATTATATATATATATATATATATATTATATATATATATATATATATATAATATATATATATAGTATATATATATATTAGGGTGTACCGGAACCGGAATTTTAGCCGGAATCACAAAAAATTCCGGCCGGAAACCGGAATTTTTAATGAACTTTCCTTTAACTATAAGGAACGAAAAAAATATAATATTATTAAATTATTTCAACATAAAATCTTATTTAGTACAACGCCACTTTATGAACATATGGAAAATCATCATTGCAAGAGAATTATCTTGAAGTCCGCAAAAATTTTAATAGTAAAGGGAAGATCGTTTTTCTAGAAACCAGGGAACCCAAAAGAGCAATAGATCCAAGCCGTGAAATAAGTGAGCTTTGAGGAGAGTTCTCCCCAAAAAAGATTTGGTATATCAATGACCCCAAATCACAGAAATAATGAATTTTATCGCAGAGTAACCAGCCATTCGCAGTCACTGAAGAGCAGGGATTCATAGAACTTATTGCCATCTTCAACCAAAATATCTTATTCCTAGTAGAAAATATTTTGTAGAGAAAATGTTACCAACTTCATACAGGAAATTGAGATCAGCAGAATTCGAGAAGTTATCTAAGGCTGATCAGATATCATTTACTAGATATATAGAGAGAGCTAAATAATTCAAACGACTCATTTATTTCTTTAACTGCACTCTGGCTTACCAGCGGGTTTGAAAAAATGGTCTATGTACTCCATTGCAAGTATTTCCCAGGTTCTCATTCTGGAATTAAAATCACTATGAGTTTTGAAATTACGATGAATAATTGGGAAATTCCTCCTAACATAATCCATTTGATCCTTCGAGATGGAGCATATAACATGAAACTTGGAACTGATTTAGCAGGATTACACAAGTTTTTTCTTGTTTTATCATAAACTTCAATTTATTATAAAGATGCCTTATTTTCTCAAAGAACAGTGTGATTTAATAAAGAAATGTATGAATATTTGTACGCATTTCAATCATCATTCCAGTTTTTAAGCTGTAATGAACTTAAAAGAATACAGAAGAGACTTTGATCCACATCTTGCAGCCCACTTATGCCAATTCAGATGTTAATACCAAGGTGGAATAGCACCTATTTGATATTCTAGAAAGAATTGAATGTTTGAAAAGACCTCTGCAAGTTTATATTATAGAACAATCAATCATTTAAGCTTGACTGCTAATAAATGGCAAGTACTTGAAAAAATTTCTAAGAGTTTTGCAACCATTTCTCATGATTAAGGAAACTATAAGGCAAAATCAATTATATCATCAATTATTCTACATATTTGAACTCTCCAGCATATCTCTCAAACTCTGAGGATGACAGCAGAGAATAAAGAAGAGCTGAAGAAGGCATTAGAGTTTAGATTTATGAATAAAAAGGAGAGAAAGGATCAATAGACATATATCAAAACAAGATAATTGTTTTAAATACTGTAAGTAGACCCCAAGATACTAACTGACTTTATTTTTCCAAATTGAATAGAGAATTTGAGTAAAAATGGATGCTTGAAGAAATGTGCAAATAATTGAAGGTAGAAAGTAGATAATAGTTTAGTGCATTATTCAGAAGTTAAAGGTTCAGTATGTTTTCGGCGTATGAGTCATTGTTTTTGTTCAGAAAATCGAGCATTTATCTTGTATCAATAAATATTTTAGATTTGCCAAAGTACCTTCAAAATCATTAGGAGCATTAAGAAAAGAATTACTGTAAAGTTACTTAGTTTTTATAAGTTTGAAGAAAGTTGAAAGTGACATCGAGTCAGTTAGTGTAAAAGGAAAAAAAAGAAAAAATCAGTGGCTCTTCAAAAGGTTAAATTCTTACGAAATTGAAATTTTTTTACAAGAAAAATCAATTTCTAATCTGGGAAAAGAAGAATTCCTTAATTGATGGAAAATGAACAAAGCTAAATTCCCAAACAGCAGTACTAGCCCAAAAATTACTCCTTTCCAGTCTCCTCCATATATTCTGAGAAATTATTTTAATTTTCAGAAGCAGGAAATATATTTGAGGATAAACGTTTAAAAATATATCGCCCAATACTGGTGAACAGTTTTCCTTTTACTTCACCACATTCAGCAATATTTTTCAATCTTATAATCCTATATTTTGAGTATTTGAGTAAACTTTATTTAAATAATACTGTAGTATGTGATACAATGTATGAATACTACAACATAAGCTACTATTTAATTTTTGTTAAAAGAATGGGCTATGGGTTTATATAAAATTAATCTTCTTACAGCAATTTTTTTCTCAGAAGTAAATTAGTAATTCCGGTTCCGGCCGGAATTTTTCAAAATTCCGCCGGAACACGGACCGGAAAAAAATGTCAAATTCCGGCCGGATTCCGTACCCTCTAATATATATATATATATTATATATATATATAATATATTAATATATATATATATATATATATATTATATATATATAATATCTAATATATATATATATATATATATATATATATATATATATATATATATATATATATATATATATATATATATATATATATATATATAATATATATATATATATATATATATATATATATATATGTTATAATATATTATATATATATATATATTATATATATATATAATATAATATGATATAATTATATCGATATTCCAATAATATATATATATATATATATTATATATATTTATATATATATATATATATATTAGTAATATTAGATGTTCTATAATATATATATAATATATATATATATATATATAGGTGAAGTTGCATAAAGCAAGAAAAAAATCAAGACACTTTTCAAAAAAGTTTATTTAAGTAAAAAGTTAGAAAAATATGTATTAAATATAAAAATTCGTGTTGTCAAGTAATAAAAATTAAATAAAACTTAAAAATTAATTAAATAAAATACGTATTTTATCGTACGTTTGGCAGGGAATTACTTACGACCTTCATTGAATTTACTCCATTTTTCTGTCGTCTACTTCAGTAATATTTATGACAGTACAATGGGAGGTTGTATGTTGAATTGTTTAAAAAAAAAAGTTATTTGACAGTATTTATGAAATATGTGTTAATGATACTGATTTATTAGCTTTTTTATATTAACTGAAAAAAATGTATTGGAAAATATAAGTAAAATATAAGTAAGTAAGTAGTCTATAGATTTTCTTCTTTTATTATGCAACTTAACCTATATATATATATATATATAATATATATATATATATATATATATATATATTATAAAATAAATATATACAATTTATACAGCTTTATATGTCTATATATATAATCAAGTTACACTTCTACAAATGGCAACGCTGAGGCAGTGAGGCAGTCTGCTGAGTGAGATGCAAGCAATACGTTAGGCTACGTACACATGATGGCGTTGTAACGCGCGTAGAACGCGCGCTACGAAAACAAAGCGGGTTCACATGTTGGCGTTGACGGAACGTTGATCTCCAGTATAGGCATGGAAGTTGAACTTGTTGAAGAGGTAGCATGTCTTTGGATGTTGTACCATAGGTATAGGAAACGAAGACGAAGGCAAAAACATTACTGGGTACATCCGATTTTACATGACAGATTGAATCACGTTTTTTTTTGTAACTCTGTACCCAAATCTAGGAAAACATGATGTCAAGTTTTTTAATTACTTTAGGATGTCGATTGCATCCTTTGACGAGTTACTGAAAATACTTCAGGATGACCTAGCACCTAGTCAGAACTATGTGAGGGATAGCATTTCGACAGAAGAAAAACTCGTAATCACACTAAATTAAGTTTATTTATTACTCCAAATTACATGTAAAGTATAAAAAATTATACTATAAAAATTGTATAGCGCGCGCTATGCTGACAACAGGTGTACAGTCCAATTCCAAATAAAAGAACTCGAAGTGTTAAAAAATGGTATTAAAAACACATAGTTGTAAATTATGATGCAGAAACAGAAGCTGATCAGCAAGTGTTGGAGAAAGACGATTCCTTTTCTTGTAGCTGATGTGTTATTTTGTTCTTTAGTTTACTCTGCTATATATATATATTATATATATATATATATATATATATATATATATATATATATATATATATATATATATATATATATATATAATATATATAATATATTATATATATATATATATATATATATATATATATATAGTATATTTATATATATATATATATATATATATATATATATATATGTGTAATTAAAATATATATATATACACACAAGTGGGCACGTTAATGAGAAGTTACGCTGTTAATCCTTAAATCGTAACAAAAAAAATTAATGGCGTTAACCATTAAAGCGTTTATTCGGTAAAGAATGTAACGGATGTTAACGTTAATCGGTAACCGTCTCCAAAATATGTAGGAATAGTATAATAATTGTTCCAAATTTTTCTTTTTGATTGTCAGATATTTAAAATTATTTAATGAAAAAAATTTATATATATATTTATATATATAATATATATATAATATAATAATATATTATATATATATATATATATATATATATATATATATCTATATACTATATATATATATATATATGGTATATATAATATATATATATTATATATATATATTATATATTATATATAATATATATATATATATATATATATAATATATATAGTAATATATTATATATATATATATATATATATATTATTATTAGGCTTATTAGGCCTGCTTCTTATATTTTTCACTAATCACAAAAGAAGCAAGCTCAAGTAACGAACGAAAGAAGTTAATGACTCATTGAACGGGCAACAGTCACTATCTTTTTTTTCTTCAGCGAACCAATAAGAAATTAGAATACAGCATAAGAAAAACATGTTAAACATTACTAAACGGGATAATAACCGTGTAAGAATAAACACATTTTGAGCCATTGAGAGGAGCGTTTTTAGGAAATTATGGAGAAAAAAAAGTTTATCGAAATCGAATCTAATACAATTTAAAATCTGATAAGGAAATATTTTATAAACTCGTAAATTAAGGTAACGGTTAATGGATGTAGGGGAAAATTTAACTCGTTAACGTTAATTCATAAATGTAACTCGTTAATAGTCCGTTTCCTCTTTTCGATATAAACGAAAGCGTTAAAAGTTAACGAAAAAATTAACGCTTTAACTGCGTTATTGCCACCTTTTGTATATATTATATATATATTATATATATATATATATATATATATATATATATGATATATATATATATATATTATATATATATATATATTATATATATATATATATATATATATTATATATATATATATATATATAATATATATATATTATATATATATATATATATATATATATATATATATATAATATATATTATATATATCTATTTAAAACCCTTAGTTGCTAACTAGGTAGAATTATATTAAACAACACATTAAAAACACTTTACTAAAACATATAAAACTGATAAAATTTATATGTTTTAGTAAAGTGTTTTTAATGTGTTGTTTAATATAATTCTACCTAGTTAGCAACTAAGGGTTTTAAATAGTAAATATATAAAGCGAGATTAGCTTGAATTCCAAATATATATATATATATATATATATATATATATATATATATTATATATATATATATATATATATATATATATATATATATATATATATATATATATATATATATATATATATATATATATAGTTGGAATGATCTTTTCTAAAAATGCCTCCTTTATGGAACATTATACTGAGGACATAGGTGCCTAATTATTTATTGATTAATCTCCTATATCCAATATCTTTTATAAAGGAAAATTGCTGGTTGTCAACGGCAATCATTTCCTCTATTCTGAAATGAATTTCGGTACTCTTTTATATGATTGTTTCAAATCTTTCGTTAATTAGTTCCAACAATGTAGGCTGAATGGGTTATTTTCTAACAGAGATAGAGGTTGATGAAATGGAAGACAATGAAGATCGGACCTATACCCAAACAAATGGTCGATAGGTAAATGGATCGACATTTGTAAAAGAAAAATCTGGTTATTTAAGAGTTTCTCCAACGAATCCAACAAAACTTAACCTAACCTAACCTAACCTAACTTAACCTAACCTAACCCCTTTTTCCTGTCGACCGTTTGGGATAGTCCCCGGAAGGATCATCTACAGCTTCTGTGTTATCATATTTTCTTTGTTCTACTATTTTTGTTCTTGATAATATAAACATTTCTGTTATCTTAAAAAAAACAATTTTATGTTTCTTTCAAGTTGATCAAGTAATGGTTTTTGTACTATAATATTTTAAAGTTTTCTTAGGGTTTACTCTTCATTGCCACAGAATAGGCTGACCATACGTACCGTTTTGAATGGAACAGTACCGTTTTTTTCCCATTTTCCATACGCCCCTTATATTATTAATAAAAAGTGTTAATTTTGTCCCGTTTTTAAGTGTTAACTGTTAATGTTAGTAGATTCAGGAAAAATTGATGAGTAAGATTTTTGAGGTAGTTGAGAATTTCTATGAAACCAGCTTGGAGTGTTTCAACAAGTGGAAGTTCAGTTTAGGAAACACTGAAGAAAAGTTCAAGTGTATGCCATTAAAGAAGACACCTGAAGGGAAAGAAATACAGGACAATCTGAATGAGGAACTCTTACAAGCACAAAAACAGAAGAAATTTTGCGTATTCAATCAGCGGACTATCTTAACAATTATAATTGTAAGGCAGTTAGATACATAGAATACAGAAAATACTCCTGTTTGATAGATGGTACAGATTTTTTTTAAATGAGCTTAAAACGCCTAGATTTTCAAGATTTTTGTAATATTGTAGAGTTTATTCTTTGTCTTCAAGGGAGTACAGCACAGCACCTGTTGAGAGAATATTTTCTGTTATGAAGAGTATGTGGTCAAAGGAGATATC
>JABUQX010009675.1:62500-65000 GCA_015478945.1 Trachelipus rathkii | reverse complement strand
AATATATATATATATTATATATATATATATATATATATATATATATATATATATATATATATATATATATATATATATATATATATATATATATATATATATATTCTATAATAATATATATAATAATAATAATATATATATATATATATATATATATATATATATATATATATATTAAGATAACATAAGACATAAAAACACTATAACGTTTAATCATATTTTATTATCGACCTGTTGCGTATTTTCTAATTATTTTTTAAATTTGTTTAGGCTTATTTGAAATATTTACTTTATTATTATTATTATTATTATTATTATTATTATTATTATTATTATTATTATTATTATTATTATTATTATTATTATTATTATTATTATTATTTTAATTTGAAATATTTACTTTATTATTATTATTTTAATTATTTATGAGTTGGACGTTTCTCGTTTCTTATTTGGATATTGATTTTATTGTTGAAATTGAAGATGGTCTATTCGCTGTTTCGAAAGGTTACATTCATTCGAATATAAATTATTGATTTAGAGAGGGAAGAGGAGCATTTTTAAAGACTCGGAATGGATTTTTTAAAAGCAGAGTTGTAAACAGGACTCGGGAATTAGAATCGCGGAGCACGGAATCGCCGAATCGGTAAATTTTGGTGAATCAATCCGGAGTCGAGTTGGAAATACTTCTCGGATCCACAGTGGGAACCGGAGTCGGGTTGGAATCCGGACAGAAACCGTGGTCGGATTATCCGATAACACAGCCTTTGTTGTAAATGCATGGAAAAACCTGCGTGCTTGCTTAACATTACAATTGCATTTGAGTATTATTTAATTTTATTCATTGGGTTAATCTATACTTGAACAAAGGTTTTTTTTTTTTTTTTTTGTCGGAATAATGAAGTAAAAACATACAAAAATATTTAGTTAAACAATTAATGTAAAACACGCAAGCCTTCCTTTGTGAAGTAATCGATAGTTAGACCACGTATTGATATTTTATTTTTAGTGTAATCGATATTCACATTTGTTATTCGTCAAACAATTTTACCTGTAATTGTATATAATTATCTTGATATAAATCTTTACTTTAGAGCTCTTGAGGATTATTGTTAACGATGTCATCATTGAAGTATTTATTATACATATCTTATGAATTTTTTTCAAAAATAATTCAAAAAATTTCAAAAATAATTTAATGAAAAAGGTTAAGTTTAGTTTTTGCTTCCATCTTGGATATTTTTCGACTAAAAGGCTAGGATAAAGAGTAAAAGGAAAAGTTACTAAAAGTCCCAATACTTTTGTCCTCAAAGGTCCTGTCTTGAAAAGTTCAAATTATAAATAAGCAGCAAATAATTCACAGATATGCCAAAGGGCAGACTACAAAGAGTATGAAAGAGGGGAAAGATGATCACCACTTGATCAAGGAATCCGTACTGGCATATTAAGATAGAAGATGAGAATATTTAAGTTGTTTCCAAAACCTTCGTTTGATGATAGATTCTGAAAATTTGAAAACGGCTTAGGTTAAAGAGATAGGACTATTGTTAGAGAGTTGAAGGAGTTCTTTCTCTTTTGAGTTAAATGAGTACACGCTTTAAGTAGGAAGTAAAAGTCAATGTGATAAGTAGAGTCCAAACAGTTTGGCATGCAGGAGGCAAGCTAAAAAAAATCACGTTTTGAATATAAAAATGTTTAGTATGTTAGGTTCATCTTGAAGACGATAAGGGATACGTGTATTTAGCGAAACTAATTACTCAAGGTTGTTAAGGATAAAGAAACTGTAGACGAGTTCATCAGTTGTATCATATAGAAGATGAGAAAATGTTCATTGTGGTGTCTCTTTTTCCAGCTATTTCTGTTCTGTGGAACTCCTTGCCTTCAACTGTTTTTCCAACTATATTTAATCTCCCCCTCTTCAAGGCCCACGTCTGCGCTCATCTTAGAGATTTGTGTTAAGTTTGGGCTTGGGTGGGTTTTTCTATATTTTGAAATCTTTCCAGCCCATGAGTGGGGGTGAACTGTAAAAAAAAAAAAAAAAAAAGATGCGAAGGTAAATATTGATATCACTCATAATTGTGCTTTCAGAATAGCGAGAAGATGAGAAAATATTTTCTATTTTGGAGCTTAGAGAGTAGTAGAATTTACGAATGTCAGCAAATGTTTTGAGATAAGCAGAACATGAATTTAAATTGGAAAGAGAACAGAAATTATAAAGTAGAAAATTCGGGAATTCAAATCAGAAGAGAACACGTCGTTGCGTACATACAGAAAACACAATCACATTTGGATGTAAATTGAGGAAATATACAGCACGAGGAAACAATGAGGTTTGCTGTCAAAGACCTCAAACACCCAAATTAAGGTTAATTATGTATTAATTAAGAGGAAGAGATGGTTGAAATTAAAATTAAAACTGCAAATCGTAAAAAAAAAAATTAATTAAAAGATTACATCTGAACGAGCAGACATTTTAAAGGTCCTAAATTACCCCTCCCAC
>JABUQX010009675.1:55000-60000 GCA_015478945.1 Trachelipus rathkii | reverse complement strand
GAAGAGTTTTTTTTTACTTCGGGAATGTTTTTGTTTTAACTCGATATTGATGTCGTAAATGAGTTTCCGCTTTCCATTTTTTCTTTAATTGTAATTTGTATAAAATTGTTTTTAATTTTACTTATAATATTTCTGTTTCTTTATTATTTGGTCATGAAAATTTATTTCATACCTTTTTGACTCTGTAGCTTTCCCTATATATATATATATATATATATATATATATATATATATATATATTATATATAACAACATATATATATATATATATATATATATATATATATATATATATATATAACTATATATATATATATATATATATATAAAAATATATATATATATACCTCTTTTTATATATATATATATATATATATATATATATATATATATATATATATATATATATATAAAATAATAATAATAATAATAATAAAGACGTGATAAATTTTTGTTAAGAAACATAGTTGGATGAATGCCAATAATTGCTATTCTAAAAAATTAAATGTCTTCTATTGTTTAATATATATATATATATATATATATATATATATATATATATATATATAGCATAACTCATATATATATATATATATATATATATATACTATATGCTATATATATTTATATATATATATATATATATATATATATATATATATATATCATCAGCTACCCCTTGGGTCCGCAGAACAGAGGGTGGGGTACCGGAAACAAGATAGATAAGTAGAAGATCATGACTTGAGTCGAAGAAAAACGTCCCCACAACGTCCCCTCATCCCCAAAATCCGCTTGGAAGCTTTACAACGCCGTAATTGTTACCCACTGTGATATTTCGTCAATGTCGGGGTACCGGCATCATCCTTAAACTTTTCATCCACCATATATCGTAACTATTTAAACTTGGATGCTTGTTCCAATGCTCATCATCCAATATGATTTCACACTTAGGAGTCTCCTTATTTAAAACCATTACCTTACTCTTCTGTACATTTACTTTCAAACCCTTCATTTTACACACCCTGCCAAACCTCTTTACCAATCCTCGCAAATTTTCTGCAGATTCACAACACAAAACCAAATCATCTACGTACAATAAACAATGCACAGCCCCTCTCTCTATTCTTCACCATTCTAATTAACCACCTTGCCACCACCCCTACCTTTAATTCTTTCATATCACCCCATCCACATACAAATTAAATAACCATGGGAACAACACATACCTGCCTCACCCCACTATTAATATTAAACCATTCATCCTCCACTCCATTTATTCTTACATACATTTCACGATCGACATTCATACTTTTGATTCCATTCAGAAGCCTACCACCAACACCATATATCACTAACACCTGCCAAAGAACTTCTTTACTAATCCTGTCCTACGCCTGTTTCAAATTCATAAGACCTAGCTACAATTTATTCTTCTTCTCCCTCATTTTCTCACTCATTAGCTTCAACTTAAAAATTTGATCTACACATCCTCTACCATTTGTAATTGCACCCTTTTCTTCATCAATCAACACATCAGTCATTCCACGCACTCTTTCAACCAAAATACCAGCATATATTTTCCCTACAACACTCAATAAACTAATTACTCTATACTTTCTGCAGTTCCCCTTATCACCCTTACCTTTATTTAAGAGTACTATCACTGTTCTCCTTCAGTCCTCCGGATCTACACCTTCCGCAAATGCTTTGTTGCACAATTTCCATTTCAATTTAATCAAAATCTCACATCCATTCTTGATCTTTTCGTCATTAATTCCGTATATGATTCCCCTTTTCTCTTTCATAACTTTTTGCACTTCTTTCCATAACAGCTTCTCAATTCCTTGTAAGTCCCCATTGATCCTCCTTCAAAATTGCTCATTTAACTCCTTTTTTTTCTCCTACGTATGCAACTTTTATCCTTCCTCATTGCCTTCTTATATATTTCCAATACACCTTTAGATAAATTTCATTATTGGCTATTAATACATTCAACCTCGCCTCCCTTTTTTTTACTTCTTCTATAGTCTCTTTATTACACCATTCATTATTAACATTTTTACTTCCTACTTTAGCACACCCACATACTTACTTCTCTTGCAGTATTAACAAATGCTTCCTTCATTTGGTATCAGATTTGCTCAGTTTCATCTTCACATTCAGCTAACATATTTGCAAGTGCTCTCATATACTTTTTCTTATAACCCTGTTTATTTAACTTCTCTCTCCCAATTCTCCCCAATTCCTTCCTTTTTTCTTTCCTCCACCCATGCCCCTCATCCACTAACTTATTTTACATAAAACAACATAATGATCTGGTATTCTCCTTCCCCCTCCTTCCACTGATTTAACATACGTCACATGCTAAAACATCTGATTCTTCACCAACACAAAATTAATCAAACTCTTCACTTTGACACAATCTCAGCCTACAACTTTCGTATACTTAATGATAGTCTTGTGATCAAGAAATGTATTGCTTACGCACATCAAATACCAATTACCTTCTTACCATTTTCATTTTCTCCCTCAACCACAAAGCACCTGTTATGCCATCCCTATTTTGATCACCTATCAAAAATTCAAGTCGACCAAATATAATTATTCTGAAGCCCCAACTCACCCCGTCCTAAACATTATTCAGATTGTTCCAGAAAGTCTCACTCTCTTCAACATCACCCTCAGATGGACCATATGCCACAATCACACACACCTTAACCTTCTCAAGCCTAAATTGAACCATTAGTTTTCTAGTACCCAAAACAAAATTTACCATAGCTCTGTGCCTCAAGTCACTCATCAGAATTGCAACTCTTTCTTTCCCCTACTCATTCCTCTCCACTCCAACACACACACACACACACACACACACACACACACACACACCCTCATACACATCTACACACGCACACACACATTTCACTCCAAACCACTCGCATTCACCACTTCCTTTCATCTGTATTTCGGTCACAGCAAGCAGTAGCGTGGACTTGTAAATTGGGATGCTGAAAATAATTTGGTTTGTAAAACGGGGAAAAATATATATATATATATATATATATATATATATATATATATATATAGTATATATATATATATATATATATATATATATATATATATATATATATATATATATATATATATATATGACCTGTTGTGTTATTAATTTTTTGTGGTAAATGAATGCATGGCACCCGAACATTTGTCTACCCCCGAAGAGTGAGTGCTTTATTACTTACATTATATATAATATATATATATATATATATAGTATATATATATATATATATATATATATATATATAGTATATATATATATATATATATATATATATATATATATATATATATATATATATATATATATATATATATATATATATGGCGAGGATTCTGTATGTACTATGTAGGATTGTCTGGGAATCTGCTGTTGAATTAAAGAGGATGAAATATAAAATTATGATTTTTGTTATTCTGCTGAACTTCGTCCTGTATTCTTCGTCATGTAAAATGTGCGTAAACCTGTTGAAAACATACTCATTCTGCAACTGCATTGGGTTCAATCAATAAAGAATTCCATTTAACATATGCACGGACATGCGTTAAGCTATAATCATTTTGCCTAACTTGCAAGTGTTACGTATTATTCAGATTGATCTGCTGGTATGCAGGGGGGGGCTTACATTCATACATATTAAAGAGAGAATGATAATACCTAACAAATGGGAGAGTGGCTTTGTTAGGGGTGAATTTGTGGGCGCTCATAGAGTTTCTAATTAACTACAGGTTGCTTTTTACGGATATTTCTATTGAAGGTCGAATCATTCCATTATTTGATTGTTGCTTTTATAGCAATAGATGTATGATACGTACTCTTAGAGGTTTAAGAGTACGTAAAATATATCTATAATCATAGATGTATGTTACGTACTCTTAGAGGTTTAAGAGTACGTAACATACATCTATAATTAATTGTAGGTGTATGTTACGTATTCTTAGAGGTTTAAGAGTACGTAACATAAATTTATAATTATAGGTGTATGTTACTTACTCTTAAACCTCTTTAGTATGGTTTTCAACTACAGAAGAATTTTTCTTCTATTTTTTTCCTATTTCTTTTACATTTTCGTAATTTTTCCTCTTTTTACTTTTCTTTTTTCTGTCTCTTTTCTCTTACTTCTTTCTCTCATCTTTCTACCTTCTTCTATCTATTCACTCTTTTTTTTTCTTATTTCTTTATCTTCTTTTTTTCTTTATTTTTTCTTTCCTTCTTCATTTCCCTTTTTTTCTTTCTCTTCTTTCTTTTTTTTTCCTTTGATATATATTTTTTATTATAAGGGGGTGGGGGAGGAATCCTAAAAAGACAAATCATTCATTTGTTAAGCTGTTTAACGTCTTCGACTCTTGTTATATAATAGCTTGAATTTGTGTGAATGCGATTTCTCAACCCATGGATCGAATATTTAACGCAGCTTTGTCAGTCGATTGTGCGATATCGCCGTCATCGTGTTGGAATTTTATTTCATAAATGTTCCAATATTGTGTGGAATTTAGACTGGAATTCTTGGAACCAATCTTGAACATGGAAGCGTTTTGAATCATCAACATTATAGTATATATATATATATATATATATATATATATATATATATATATATATATATATATATATATATATATATATATATATATATATATATATATATATATATATATATATATATATATATATATATATAAAAATATATATATTGTGCGCTTAACATGATCTTTCAAATTAATATCTAATTTACCTGTTGATCACCCAAATTCCCTGTCCTTTTTCATTTGAAATGTGATCATAAATGGTAGAATAAATATTGTTCTTGGTCACGTGATTCTGATAGGTGGTGCCCCTTGTGACCAAAAGAAAAATGCTATTTTTGTTCCGTCTATTTGAATAGACCTATACCCAAAGGGTCGACAGGAAAAAAGGTGGACATTTGTAAAAAAAAAAA
>JABUQX010009675.1:47500-50000 GCA_015478945.1 Trachelipus rathkii | reverse complement strand
ATGATCCAAAAGTATATATACATTTGAGTTTTTGAACTTCACAAGTTTCCTTTTTTATTTTATTTTTTTATTTTTTCTTTAATATTAAATGATGGTGCTAAATATCGTACTTTTATGACACTTTTATACGAGTCCAAAACATTGGACATATCATCTACATATAAGATCCAAAAAAATTTATACATTTTTTTTTATTTTATCCCCTGCGTACGCCATTGTTGATAGATGTGGCAATCAGAAGAGAGTAGTAGTTATATAAAGAATTCATCTTTTCCCAATATAGAGTTTGATTAAGAATGCTGCATTTTATGAAAAAAAGGAAGTTTTTTTTTTTATTTAAATTTGATACAGTCAAAGCATGTAGATAGTTTTGATAAACAAACATGTAAATTGACGTTTTATTTAATTCAAATATGTAAACATTTCAAAAAGTCGCAAAAAATATTATCCTTGGATGACTCTTCATTTTAAAAGGAAGTTTGGTTCATTGTTTGGTCTCGTATATATATATATATATATATATATATATATATATATATATATATATATATATATATATATATATATATATATATATATATGATTAATTATTATTATTATTATTATTATTATTATTATTATTTATTATTATTATTATTATTATTATTATTATTATTATTATTATTATTATTATTATTATTATTATTATTATTATTAAATAATAATATTATTAATAGATTAATAATAATAATAATACATATACACCTACACAAATCTATGATGGTAATTATTATTATAATTATTATTATAATTATTATTATAATTATTATTATTATTATTATTATTATTATTATTATTATTATTATTATTTTTATTATTTTTATTATTATTTTATTATAATATTTATTATTATTTTTATTATTATTATTATTATTATTATTATTATTATTATTATTATTATTATTATTATTATTATTATTATTATTATTATTATTATTATTATTATTTTTATTATTATTATTAAATAATAATAATAATAATAATAATAATAATAATAATAATAATAATAATAATAATAATAATAAATAATAATAATAATAATAATAATAATAATAATTAATAATAATAATAATAATAATAATAATAATAATAATAATAATAATAATAATAATAATAATAAAGAATGAAAATAGGAAAGGATGAAGATTAGACATTTTGTCACTTCGGTGCAAAGGAGAGAACGGATTTAGGTTGGAAGGGTGCATAAAGAGGGGGAAAGATTGGGGGGATGATTTAAAGACCCTCCCCATAAAATAAATTTTTTAATTGTTGCACTTTGATAATTCGTACGTCGAATGTGGCGGCTATGAAGCTCTTTATTAATTAACTTGTATTACTAGCACACATTCTAAATGTATTTTTTTTTTTTTTTTTTTTTAACGAAAGAAAGAGAGAATTAAAAGCCTGGAAAAGGCAAAGAAAGTGTTGTGAAGCGGGGCGGACGATGATGGTGAGTGACGTAACATGAGAAGCAGGTGTGGCAGTAGGCAACGCATAAATCTGAAGCAGGTGGGGCAGTAGGCAACGCATAAATCAGCTTTAACCCCTTGGGGGGAAAACTCATAAATCTGCTCGAACACCCCACCCCACCCGGGTCAATTCTTTTTTTTTAATCTTCATTCACTGGTCGAGATCAAGGAGAACTGATGAAGATAATAAGTTCTTATAATATTCAAATTAAGATAGATGAAATTATAGTTGCGGGTGGGAAGAGATTGATTAGGACTGAATGTCTGTCTGTCGGACTCACTGAAGAAGGAGTAGTTGAAGGAGGCAATTTTAAATGAAGGTCTTTCGGGAAAGTTTCAAGAGGCCACTTGCACTCCTGCATCCGAGTCGTGATTTTCCCTTTCACCGCCTTTGGCAAAATCAACAAAAACAATTTATTATTATTATTATTATTATTATTATTATTATTATTATTATTATTATTATTATTATTATTATTATTATTATTATTATTATTATTATTATTATTATTTTTATTATTTGTTTTTATTTTCATTTTTATTTTTTAATTTTTAATTTTTATTTTTTTATTTTTGTATTTCATTATTTTATTATTTTATTATTTTTTATTTTATAATTTTCTATTAAATTTTTTTATTTTATATTTTTTATTTTATATTTTTTATTATATTTATTTATTTTATATTTATTTATTTTATAGCTATTTATTTATTTATTTATTTTTATTTATTTATTTATTTATTTATTTATTTATTTATTTATTTATTTATTATTATATGGAGCTGTACTTAATATGCCCAACACTATACATATTTCTCAGTTCTTCAGAAATGATAAAAAAGAAATCGCGTACAAATGTCGGATTTAAATTGAATATATTAATATTAACTAAATGAATGTGATTATTATTATTATTATTATTATTATTATTATTATTATTATTATTATTATTATTATTATTTATTATTATTATTATTATTATTATTATTAT
>JABUQX010009675.1:37500-42500 GCA_015478945.1 Trachelipus rathkii | reverse complement strand
AATGGCAAGTGTGAATCTTCATTTATAGGCTATTGATTTTGTCATTCAGAAATGAAAAGCTAATTTAAAATGAGCTTTTCATGTATTAGTTTAGAAATAAGGGAAATGTTCTTAAATTGGCAGTATAAACATTCATTTCTGTAATTGGCAGTATAAACATTCATTTCTGTAATCATTCACATTTTTTAAAAACTTTATTTCTCCTTAGCAAAAGAATGTCTAGGAATTTTTAAAGGTTATATATATATTTACCCAAATGCTGTCTGTATTCATATCTTTATTTTCCCCTATTTTTGAAAGTCTTGCACAACCCAGAAATTTAGTGTCTCAATTTCATGTTTAATTCACTGCATAATTTTTTGTACCCCTTTTTCTTCTACCCTAAAATGAACATCAACCATACTGAAGTGTATAATTAGAATTGGGGCAATTTAAACAACCCAATTTAATTATCCAAATACTCTTATCTTAATCAATGAAAACAATTTCAACTTTTATTTGATAAGCATTGATGACTTTGATAGCTTAATACTACATAACAATTTTTATTGGTTTTATTTCACTGATAATGTTAAATTTAATTTCAAATATTGAGATTATTTTTATTTTTGTAAATTTTAGCAAAAACCTTTTTTACCAAGATCCAATTACCGTATTTTGATAAATTATTCGGAAAACGATAAATTAGATTTCCCACCATGTTCCATTTTATTCTCTGTTAATTTATAAAATATTACCAAATTTTGATATTAATAACCACAACCAAAATTTGCTACAGATTCATATTAATTATTATATTATTATTATTATTATTATTATTATTATTATTATTATTATTATTATTATTATTATTATTATTATTATTATTATTATTATTATTATTATTATTATTATTATTATTATTATTATTATTATCATTATCATTTATTATTATTATTTATTCATTTATTTTGACTCGAAGAAGAGTTGAAACGTTGTTCAAAATAAATTCATCGTCTTTTATCATACCAATAAGGTTTTCTGAACACCAATATTATATATATATATATATATATATATATATATATATATATATATATATATATATATATATATATATATATATATATATATATATATATATATATATATATATATATATATATATATATATATATATATATATATATATATATATAGATATGTATATATAATAAGTATGTAGGATAGGCTAAATCCTGAATTCTTCGTATCTACGACAGGATATAATTACAATGCATTTAAAAGAAAAGTGAGTCATATCCTTTTGTATACCCATTTGTAATATAAAAATATTATTATTATTATTATTATTACTATTATTATTATTTTTATTATTATTATTATTATTATTATTATTATTATTATTATTTATTATTATTTATTAATTATTTATTTATTATTTATTATTTATTATTTATTATTTTTTATTATTATTTATTATTTATTATTTATTATTTATTATTTATTATTTATTATTTATTATTTATTATTTATTATTATTAATTATTATTATTATTATTATTATTATTATTATTATTATTATTATTATTATTATTATTATTATTATTATTATTATTATTATTATTATTATTATTATTGTTATTGTTATTATTATTGTTATTAGATATTATTATTATTAGATTTTATTATTATTGTTATTGTTATTGTTATTGTTATTGTTATTGTTATTGTTATTGTTATCATTATTATTATTCATTTTTAATATCAAAATTTTATTTTTAATTTTTTTTAAGGCTTTAAAAATTTTAAAATGCATCATCATCGGTATTTTAAAATAAATATAAAAAATTTTAATATATTTTGTTTTTATTATTCGTTTAATTTATAAAAAGAAAAAATGAAATAAATATTTTATTAAAAATGTATAAAAAAAGAAATAAAATAAATTAATATTTTATTAAAATATTTGGAAGTTGAAATCGTTTTGCAATACTTTCAAAATATTTTTCTGAAAATGCCTTTCAAATTTTCACATACCTTCAAATTCGAATTTTTTTTCTCTTACGTTTGTTTCTCTTAGAAGCAATTTCCAACATTGGATAAAAAAAGTTTAAATATGAAAAATATAATAATAATAATAATAATAATAATAATAATAATAATAATAATAATAATAATAATAATAATAATAATAATAATAATAATAATAATAATAATAATAATAATAATAATAATAATAATAATAATATATAAATAAATATATTAATATAATTATTTAGCATATATATATATATATATATATATATATATATATATATATATATATATATATATATATATATATATATTTTTTTTTTTTTTTTTTTTTTTTTTTTCTCTTAATTTTTCCTCTGGGTTGCCTATTCAAGGAGGGGGTGTTAAAAACAACAAAAATTCAACTAACACAAATTACGCAGATGAGCATAGACGCGGGCTTTAAAGTGAGGGAGATTAAATTAAGTAGGAAACACAGAAGATGGAAGAGAATTCCACAGAACAGAGGTGGCAGGAAAGAAGGAAGCACCGCAGCGAACTAGCCTGGAGTTACCAATATCAACACAAAACTCATGCGCTGACACAGCACCCCTTGTGCTACGAGGGCGTCGTAAAGGTGGTGGTACGCGAGTGATAAGTTCCCTCGAGCACCTGCCGCTGCGGTACCTATAGAAAAGAGATAAAGCACCAACATCGCGCCGCAAAGATAGAGGGTCAAGTGAACTAGAAAGAACAGGACAGTTTACTTGACCCTATCCAAAAGTCTGGAGCTCTCTACTTTCTTTTAATTAGTAGTACTCCATGCAAGGGCTGATGGGACCCTTGGATAACTGAGTAATTGTGAAGAGGAAAAGCTCCTGTCTAAACAGAACTCCACTTCTCTTTGAGTCATTTTGTGCAAAACCGTTTTGCAGATGTGAGGTTTCCAAGACATTTTTGTTTAAGTTAAGGCCAAGGATGTTTATTTTGACAGGAGAGACTAGAAAGATCCAGACGGAAAAAGGAAGGTTTTATGTGTGTCTTGAGAGGGAGACTAGGTTGTTTTTAAAGAATTGAATTTTCACAAGGTTCAGACGACCTCAACTTTGGAAAATTCTATCCAGATCAGTGAGAATAGAATCGAAATATTGGGAAGACGAGGCAATTTAGAAGTAAAAGAAGGAGCAGAATTGAAATGGAGTTGAAGAATGAAGGGCTGAGTCATCGGCATAAGTGAATAGAGTTAGAAGTGCAGGTGAGAAGACTGGTTAATGAAAGTAGGAAGAAGTAGAGATAAGGTAGAACCCTGAGGAACATCACTATTGACAGAAAAAGAAGATGAAGACGCCCTATCAACAGCCGATATTGAGCGATTTGAAAGAAAGCTAGACATAAGTAAGCAAAGAGAAGGAGGAAACCCAAAGGAGGGGAGCTTGGAGAGCAGTGACGCGTGCCATACCCGGTCAAATGCTTTGGATATGTCAAGCGCCACCACGCAAGTCTCCCCGTAGTTCCTAAGGGCGGAAAACCATAAATCAGTAAGATAGGAAAGTATATCGCCAGTAGACCTCGAGCGCCGAAAGCCGTACTGGCGATCGGAAAGAAGTGAATGAGATTCCAGATGATCTAAGAAATGAGAGTTGAGAAGAGTTTCAAAGATCTTAGATAGAATGCAAGTAAGAGCTATAGGGCGATAGTTAGAAGGATCAGAGCGGCTTCCTTTTTTTCGGAATAGGTTGGACATGTGCGTGCTTCCAACACTGAGGGAAAGTGCTAGTATTGAGACATAGAGAATATAGTTGAACGAGGGGCGGGGATAGCACGGAAGCACACTCCCTCAAAACTCGGGGAGTTTCTAGATTTCAGGAGCCCATGCACCCGATCGAATGTAATCACAGGCAAAGGCATAGGACACCTGAGAGGAGAAGAAGGAGGAGGAGGAATGCCAGAATCATCCAGGGTTGAGTTAGAGGAAAATAGGAGGCCGAAGAGATTGGCCTTTTTCAGTTGGAGAATTAGCAACAGAACCATCAGAGCGAATAAGAGGAGAAAATACAAAAAAAAGATAGATTTACAGAAGTTGTTAGAGATACTTTTTGGCAAGAGGCCAGAATGATTTGTCAGTAGGAGAACCAAGGAGCACTTTCGTTTGATGAAAGCCCGCTTTGCTCGTCGAAGAGTATCCCTGCAACGATTTCTAGCAGAATGAAAATTAGCAAGAGTGATAGGAGAACGAGATTTTTTTTCCACTCCTACGCGCACTGTCTCTAGCCTGAATGGCCAGAGAACAAGCACGATCGAACCATGGATTATGAGGAGAGAAAGATTTAGTCGAAGAAGGAATGAACCTGCTCATCCCATCAACGATTACAGCTCCCACCTTATCGGCAGAAGTTGAAGCGTCACCAGAGACAAAGCAGTCACTCCAATTATAGTTAGCGTAGAAGCAACGCGTAGCGCAGGAATGGGCTGGGATAAAAGTGCCAAAAACGCGTAGCGCAGGATGGAGCTGTTGGAGAGAAAGTATTAAAATTAAGAGATATAAGGTTGTGGTCAGATTTACCAATAGGAGCGAAGGTGGTGTATTTATAGAGAGAAGGACTAGTGAAACATAGGTCAAGTGTGTTGACGAATTGGTTGGGACCGGAATGTGTGTTAGTTCTTTAATTAGTTGCTCCAGATCGTTGAGAATGCTAAATGATTCGGCCTCCTCCCCACCTAAATCAGTATGAGAGGAACCCAACCATTCAGTGTTGTGTACATTTGGATGAGAAGATGTAACAGTCTCGTGAGAAGTAGTAAGGTATTCAAAAAAGGCGTGAAAATCTGTTCTGTTAGGAGAACAGTAGCAGAAGCACAAGATTATTGTAGTAGAAGGAAGAAAGATTTTAAGCCACAGAACATCGAAGTTAGGAGATTCGAGATTCTCGAGACGTGTTACAGGAGTGTTTATGTTAACATAGGCACATACTCCACCCTTTAGACGGAAATTATGAAATAAGTTA
>JABUQX010009675.1:20000-22500 GCA_015478945.1 Trachelipus rathkii | reverse complement strand
CCGCCCTTATAAGGGCTATTCGCCCTTAAAGGGCACCGCGCCTAGTGAAGGGCGCTGCGCCCTTATAAGTGCCTCGCGCGCTAGGACAGATATTAACGCCCATATCGCATGACCTGGGCAATAGGTACTATATATAATATAGTATGATTATCGTATATATATATTAAGCGTATATATTATATTATATATATATCTATATTTATATATATATATATATATATTATATATATATAATATACTATATATATATCAATATTCTCACCTTTCCTCACAATCACATCTTTTGGTAGATTGTCAAGTGTGCTCCTCCAAAATCTCCCTAGACGTCCGGTCTCAAATAGTGCCTGCCTTCCACATATCTCCATCGTTCTTCTCCCTCGACTAATTGCTTCATATATACTATCCACATCCTTACCTCGTTTCTTGGTCTTACCACTGGTACTGCGTTCCGATAGTCTCCAATAAGTAGTCTTCGGTATTAAAGTCTCCATTGTCTTGCACATTACAATCGCATCTCTAGCTGTTTTCTTTCATACATTCCTTATTGGGCTGACTCCGACTCTTCTACTTATGGTCTACACTTTCTAACTCTGTCCTCATCGTACTCCTCTTTTAATTTACACTGCATTTCCGCAGCTCTTATTTACTCTTCTGCATCGTTGTTAGTACCTGTCGAAATCATTCCGCGAACTATATGCCCGTATAGTGATATTGGTCGTAGATAGTTGTATATATAGTCAACTTTTACCTCTACTGGGCACTTCGCCTGCTCTGCAAATGGTACAACATTCCGGACATTCTTTGAATATTTTTTGTATTCTTTCTCTCTCAGTTCTTAATCTATCATCCTTTCTATGAAATAGTACTCCTAAGATATCTGAATCTGCTGTACTGTTGTAACTGTGTACTTCATCCATATCTCAGCGTGTCTCCCTATGTCTCGAATACTCGTCCAGTTATTCCTGTCTTTCTCCTTTTATTTCATTCCCGACTCCATCATTCACTTATTCCAAAGAATTACACGATCATAGCTTGGTAGTTCGTGTGGTTCCTTTGTCACCACGATCCTCAGTCTCAGCGTATATATAATATAATTATACTATAATATATAATATTAATAATATATATTAATTTATATGAGATATATATATATGTATATATATATTAAATATATGATATATATATATATATGATATATATATTATGATAGTATATATATATATATGTAACTATAGATATATTATATAAGTACTAATACTGTGTGTGTTAGAATTTAAATATAAGGATCTCGAAAATTTTGGTTGGAACGTTTTGAAACGTTTTAAATCATTATTCACGCACTTGTCAGTTGCCAGCAGGGTTACCAGATGTGGCTATAATTTTTAACCAATTGTGGCTAATTATTAAGTTGCCAAAAGAAAAAAGAATTTTAGCCTCTCGGTTTTTTGGCTAAATTTTGCTAAGTTTGTTAGAATTTAATATAAATGTAAAAATATTTCATTATACAAGCTAGAAAACCTAATGGATATTCTTTAGTATTAGAATTATTAATTAACTCTTATTTATTTGATTTAACTAATATCTTATTATACTAATGTAACGTAAGTATTAATGATATATATATTATATATATATTAATATATATATTGTATCATATATATATATGTAGTATATATATATATATATGGCTAATATGGCAATCTTTGTTACCAATAATTGCTAAAAGTATCTCCAAACCACTCGGCAACCCTACAACCTCTCTGCTTTGGCAGTGCTATGATTTTGCCACTTCAGTTAACGTGAATGTGTTTCCATTGAAGTTGTCATACTCAGTGTATTTTATTTAAAAAGTAAATTTTTCGAAATGTTCTAAATAAAAGTGTTTGCATAATTGAAAATGAACGCGTTAAATATAATTTATATATAAGTATATATATATATAGCTATATTATATTATATCTATATAATATATATATATATATATATATATATATATAATATATAGTATATATTATATATACTATAATAATATATATTATATATATATTATATTCAGTAAAAGCTAATAATTGGGTAGGCAGCATATATAATATATCACTATATATATATAATATATATATTATTATATGGAATATAGATATATATTATATATAATATAATATATAAATATCTATATATTATATAGATATATTATATACTTAGGAGAGAGAGAGAGAAGAGAGAAGAGAGAGATTCAAAATCTTTTTTTTCAAATTATTTCGTACGATTTCGACTGGTGACGAAAGTTCCGTACTCCTCGGAAAATTTCGGTATTTTTTCACTAGAACCGCAAAGGTAATGAGCTTGGACCTTTTCCTATTATTTTATATGAAATAGTGAATGATATACCGTACGCCCTCTAGCTTTATAATTTACCTCTTTGGAACGAGAGGAAGGAAAATTTCAAATGAATTAAATATTATATTAGTTATTATAAAGTATTCTTTGATTTTCTTAAATT
>JABUQX010009675.1:0-15000 GCA_015478945.1 Trachelipus rathkii | reverse complement strand
CCGCAAAGGATGGAGCCGCACCCTAGTGCGACCGCGAGCGATGCCCACTTATATACTATATAGTTCATTCATTTTCAATTTCTTCTAAAAAGCATTGAAATTTTTATTTTGCAATCATCTATGAGTCATTCATTTTTATTTCATACTTTAACATTTTTATTAAAACATTTTCGCGAACCTAAAACTGTTACTCATTTGAGCCCAATTAAGTCACACTATAGAAGTAACTTCTTTTAAGTTAATAACTTCTTACTTATACTTTTTAATTTAAATTTTAAAAATTGTATGTACCAAGAAACCAGAGTGTCTGAATAATAAACATTTAATTTTACTACAACTGTAAACGAAATTTTTATTAAAAAACATAACATTACATTACCTAAAGCAAGTAAATCATTTAAAATAATAGAGTTTACTAACACCTAGGGGGATTAGTATGGCTTTGTTTAACTGACTACTTTAACTCATGTTTTACTGCTTTAATTATATGTTTTACGGCTTAAACTCATCTATTATTAGCATTCCAACACTTAAAGCAATAATCAGTAATCAATAGAGGTGTTACCTAACAACCGTGGGGGATTAGTATGCTTTTGTTTTACGCTTTCTGTTTTAAATCATGTTTTACTGCTTAACTCATGTTTTACTGCTTAACTTATATGTTTTACTGCTTTTATTACTCATATATTTATTAACGTTACATACCTTAAAGAAGTAAATCAGTAAACAATAAGGTGTTACCTAACACCAAGGGGATTAGTATCTTTGTTTAAACTGTTATCCTCATGTTTACTTGCTAAAACTTCATGTTTTCTGCTTAACTCACGCTTACTTGCTTAACATTCTCTGCTTTGGGCTGCTTTAACTCTCTCTTTAAAACTGCTTTAACTCTCTGTTTACTGCTTTACTCACATGTTTTACTGCTTAACTCATATCTTTTTAAACATTAGTTTTTATTGTTGTTTTAATACTTTTATTTTTTTATTATTATTTTTATTTATTTATATTATTTTTATTATTTTTTGTATTTTGTTTTTAATATTTATATTATATTTCAGGTTATTTTATTTAATGCATATTGTTATTATTATTTAGAACACACATACAAGACACACAATCACACACACAACTCCCACAATACTTACACTTATACACACATCCATATTACACTTATACACACATTCGCTATGACACTTACATTTACACAGTATTATATGCATACACGACAAGTTTTATGCACATTTATACAGTTACACTTAAGACAATAGTTATAAGATCACCATTCACTATGGACACTTTTCTATTTATCATAAACCTTACATTTACACTTACACTCAACACAGATTTACTTACCCTCAACACAGATTTACTTACATCACAACACAGATTTTACTTACCACATCAGATTTACTTACACTCGCACACTGATTTTAACACACTCACACAACAAGCACACAACACACTAAGAACACAACACACACTCGCTTACACATATAAAGTATAATTATTAAAACATTTTGTCTTTAATTAACACGTACTTTATTACTCATTCAAATATACTAAAATTATTTCAAAAGTTTCTTAAAAACTCCTATAATAAATCAATCATTATCTTTGACACAAAGAATTATTATTAACTGTTAATACTTTTTGTTTATAAATTTTTAACTATCAAGTTTAAAATAACTTTACTAAAATTTTTATGAAATTTTATAAAACATATATTTACGTACCTTAAAGCAGTAAATCAAGTAAATCAGTAAAGGTCAGCCCTAGGCACCCTCTACACCAACTATCCAACGTTTGTTCTATTGACTTCTGCTTTACATCATCTTAGCATGTAATACAGTATAAAATAACAAATATAACATTTTATCTGCTTAACATATACATGTATTTTATTAAAATCATTTCCAAAGTTTTTATTAAAAATAACAAATATTCACATACATTTATATTATTCAATCGATTGTTAACTAAAAATATTTCAAGTTTTTTAAATATTCGGATTTTTTTATTATTATTATTTATTTAATTTATTATTATTATTATTATTATTATTATTATTATTATTTCTATGTACTTGACAATCCTACACGAGAAAACACAACAACCGCACTCCTTACAGATACGAAACTGACTCTCTCTGTAAAATGTGTTGAAATAACACTTTAGGCCTAATTTAGGATAATCCTTTTGTCCCGGAGCGATTAAGCCTAATTCCAGTCAAATATATTTTCAAACTGAACCTTTTCTGTAAAATTGGTGCAATAACTAGTTAGGCCCTAAATTTTAGGATAAGCCTTTTTGTAACCCTTAATTAAATCCTAATACCAGGTCAAAAGGTCATTCCAGTATAGATTAATATTCTGTATTATTATTTTATAAATATATTCAACCAAACATGCTGGATCGGTCAGATCCTTTAAGCAGGTAAAAGGAAATGTTTTTTCCTACTTGTGATTGGTCTGGAGTACTTTTTCCCCTAGTTCATAAGCCAACCACCAGGGCTCAGCATGACCCCCACCCGCAAAGGCAGCCACCCGGCACCCGCTGGTGCGTCCGCGTCCCCGCCGCCGCGTGCGCCGCAGGCGCAATATTCCCATATTCCCCGCCCGCCGAGTGCGCTCCGCAGCCATATTCCGCGACCGCCGGTAGTGTTTTACTTCATGCTATTGTTATTTAATTATTTGAAACACATACAACACCACACACGTACACACCACAACCACACACTTACAATATAAGATAATTTTATTAAACATTATTTTAATTTTATTATTATACTCTGCTATTGTTATTATTATTTTAGAACACACATTACACCACAAACCCACCACACACACCACACTCACTTACCATTAATATAATTTATTTAAAACATTTATTTATTTAATTATTTATACTTAGTGTTATTTACTTTATGCCTATGTTATTATTATTAGACAACCACATGCCACAACGCCAACACAACACACACACACACACATACCCACTTACACATACGCACCACCCACTCGATTTTGATACCTCAACTTTGATGCTCAGCTTTTGATTCCTCACTTTGATGCTTCAACTTTATGCTCAGCTTTTGATGCATCACTTTGATGGCCTCAGCTTTGATGTCAGCTTTGATGCTCAACTTAATAACTTAGCGTGTAACATCAGCTTTGGTGGCATCTTTGATGATCATCTTTGATGGGTCATTCTTTGATAACGCACTATTATTGATGATTTATCTATATAGCATTACACTTACCATAAGACAGCTTACACTTACATTATACACCATAACCGACTAATCTCTTATTCACACATACCACGTACTACATAGACCTTAGTTCACCCATGACACTTACACTCACACAACACACACACACACAATATATATACTATATATATATATAATTATATATTAATATATATATATATATTATATATATATTTATATATACATATATATATATATATATATATACGTATATATATATTATATCTTTTCATTCGGCGCGGAATTATCTGCACCTGCGGCGCACGCGCTGGCGGGAACGCGGAATATTGCCGCCTGCGGGCGCACGCGCGGCGGGACGCGGCGTGGACGCACCTAGCGGGTGCGGGTGGCTGCCTTTAGCGGGTGGGGCTCATGCTGGACCTGGTGTTAGCTTAATGATACTAGGGGAGGCTATCCAATAGGTTGTGTAATGTAAACATTCATATGAATTTTTCTCACTTTTTTTCCCTTTTTTTTTTTTTACTGCTTAAAGAATCTTACCGATCCAGCATGTTTCAGTTGAAATATATTTATAAAAATAATAATAACATGATTCTTGTCTATACTGAATTACATTTGACCTGGTATTAGATTAAATAGCCGTCTACAAAGGCTTATCTAAATTTTAGGCTAAATTTAGGCCTAACGTATTTATTGCACCACATTTTACAAGGTCAGTTTGAAATATATTTTGAACTGGAATTAGGCTTAAATCGACCGGGATACAAAAAGGATTATGCTAAATTTAGGCTAAAGTAGTTATTTCAACACATTTTACAGAGAAAGGTCAGTTTCGTATCTGTAAGGAGTGCGGTTGTTGTGTTTTCTCGTGTGTAACGTAACGGATTGACTATAATAAAATAATAATAATAATTATATAATAAATAAAAATAATAATAATAATAAAGAAATATCCGGTTATTTAAAAATCTTTGAAATATTTTAGTTAACATCGAGTGATTAATATAAATGTAAGTGAATATTTTTATTTTTATGAAATTTATAGAGTATATAATTCATGTTATGTTAGAAGAGAATGTCCTTGTGTTAAGTTATATTAAATTTCATACAAAGCATAAAGATGATGTAAAGCAGTAAGTCAATAGAATCAAAACGTGCATAGCTTGGTGTAGAGGGTGCTAGGGCTTGACCTTACGATTTACTGAATTTATTGCTTTAGGATCGTATAAATTATGTTTTAAATAAAATTTCATAACAATTTTATGAAAGTTATTTTACATTGATAGTTTATATAAATTATAAACAAAAAGTATTAACAGCTATAATAAATTCTTGTTCAAAGATAATGATTGATTTATATAGAAGTTTAGGAAATTTGAAATAATTTAGTTATATTTGAATGAGTAATAAATAAAAATTTTAATAAAACAAAATTTTAAAATTCAACGTTATATGATGTAAGTGAGGTGTGTGTGTGTGTGTGTGGTGTGGTGTTGTGTGAGTGTGTGTGTGTGTGTGTGTGTGTGTGTGTAAAATTCTGTGTGCGAGTGTAATTAAATCTGATGTGTGTAAGTAAATCTGTGTGTGTGAGTGTAAATAATCTGAGGGAGTGTACGAAATCTTCATGTGACTGTAAGTAAATGTAAGTTTGGTTGGGTAAAAGAAAGTAGCACAGTGAATATGTGTAATATAGTATCATACGGTGAATGTGTGTTATATAGTGGTGTGTGTGTGTGTGTGTTGTGTGTGTGTTGTGGTGTGTGACCCGCATGTGTTAAAGCTGAAAATGTAAGTGTCATAAGTGAAGTGTGAAAGTTGTCTATAGTGAAATGTCTGTATAAGTGTAAGTGTGTGCGTGTGTGTGGTGTGTGTGTGCGTGTGTGATGGTGTTCTAAATAATTAAAACAATAGGCCTGAAGTAAATAAACAAAGTAATAATAATAAAAATAAAATAAAAATATAAAAATAATAAAAATAATAAAAATAAATAACATAATAATAATAAAATAAATAAAAATATTAACAACAAATAAAAACATAATGTTAACATAAATATATGAGTTTAAAGCAGTAAAACCTGTGAGTTAAAGCAGCTAAAGCAGAGAGTTAAATCAGTAAAGCAGAGAGTTAAAGCAGCAAAGCAGAGAGTTAAAGCAGTAAAAGCATGATTAAAGCAGTAAAACATGAGTAAAGCAGGTAAAACATGAGTTAAAGCAGTAAAGCAGTAAAACAAAAGCATACTAATCCCCCCTAGGTGCTATGTAACACCTCTATGATTTACTGATTTACTGCTTTAAAGTGTAGTTAACGTTAATAAATATAGTGAAGTTGAACAAGCAGTAAAACCATATAAGTTAACGCAGTAAAACATGAGTTAAAAGTAAAACATGAGTTAAGCAGTAAAGCAGTAAAAACAAAGCCTTACTATTCCCTAGTGTTAGGTTACACTCTATTGATTACTGATTTACTGCTTTATCAGGTATGTATTGCTAATAAATATGTGAGTTAAAGCAGTAAAAATAACAGTTAAAGCAGTAAAACATGAGTTAAAAGCAGTAAAACATGAGTTAAAGCAGTAAAACAGAAAGCTAAAACAGTTAGGGTGAGGTAACAACCTCTATTGATTTAACTGATTTTACTGCTTTAAGGTATGTAATGTTAATGTTTTTAATAAAATTTCGTACAGTTGAAGTAAAATAAAATGTTTATTTATCAGACACTCTGGTTTTTTTCTTCTTACATACAATTTTTAAAAATTTTATATGAATTATTAGTATGTAGTAAAAAGTATTTAAAGTAAAATATGTAATAAAGTATATTGTTATAATAGGTCCGTAATGATTTTACAGTTTTTTAGGTTCGCGAAAATGTTTTACTAAAAAATGTTTAAGTATGAAAATAAAAATAATGACTCATAGTATATTTGAAAAGAAATTCTTTGAAAATGTTTAAGTATGAAATAAAAATGAATGACTTATAAGTAATAATATATTTTCATTCCGCTCGGCGGGTCGCACCACGGGTGCAGGGGCCCATCCTTTGGCGGGGAGGGGGCTTGCTGCGGCTTGGTGGGGGCTTATGATCTAGAGTTAGACAAAAGATGAGTCATCAAAGAGTAACCTTCAAAGTTGAGGCATTCTAAAGATGATTCATCAAAAGATAGTCATCAAAGATGAGGCAACAAAATTGACTTCGAGTGTGTGAGTGTAAGTCTAAAGTGTCCTGTGCGCGTGTAGGTAAGTGTATATTGGGCTAGTGTAAGTGTCCTATGGGAGTGTAAGTCTTATGAAAGTGTTATAAAAATACTAACTCATAGTAGAAGATTCGCTAGCAGATGTAATACTTACCCATCGATCCTCATACTTATTACCTAGGGTACACCATATTAGGCTATTCTAGCTCTAGGGGATTAGAAAAAGGCTTGAAAAAAGTGGACTCAGTTGGCATTATGTGGCACTACTTTTGCACTATGTAGGCACTTCACTTGCACTCATTGCATCACTGCACCATTGTCACTCACCTGGCACTCACCTGGCATAACTAATACTCATAGAACACTAAAGAATCCCTAGATATTTCTTAGCGGTGATTGGGAACCAATCAAAGCCATAAGTAGCTGTGGTTCATAAATGTGACCCATGGTATCGGCACATGTCAAGGTCGTAAATATCATTGGCAAACAAAGGTTAAGCATCAAAAAAAAAGGGCTAGTCCCTAACGGAAGGACAAAAAATTACCCGTGGTCAAAATTGACCCATGGAAGCCCCAAAGGATGGGTCTGTGTATTTGTACTGTGTATAATGTAATGATAAGTGCAAGTATCTATGGGTAAGTTAGTGTCATAGTGAATGTATGTATACTGTGTGTGTTGTGTTGTGTGTGTGTGTGTGTGTGTGTGTGTTGCGTTAGGTGTGTCTCAAGTTAAGATAGATACATACATGCGTTCAAGTTTGGAACGGAAATATGTGACGGGTGGGCACGAGTGGGCAAGTAATTGGAAGTGGCAAAATTGACATTGGTATAATGGCAAGGTTAAGTCGAAATACATGGTCAACAAGGTAAAGACATCAAAAAAATAGGGCTAAGCCCCTAAAGGTAGCCAAAATTACGTGGCCAAAAATTGACATGGTATAAAGCGATGGCAAGGTTAGGCGAAATATCAGGTCAAACAAGGTAAAGACATCCAAAAAAGGGCTAAGCCCATAAAGGAAGATCAAAATTACGTGGCAAAAATGACCATGAAGACAAGGCTGGTCGATAAAAAATATTAGGGTGGGTCAAAATTGACTCATGGAAGACCAAAGGGGTTGGTCAAAATTAGGGTGGGCTAAAATGACCCATGGAAGACCAAAGGGTAGCCAAAAATTACCGTGGGCCAAATTGACACAGTGGAAGACCAAAGGTAGCCAAAAATACCGTGGCTCAATTGACCATGGAAAGACCAAAAGGTAGCAAAAAATTACGTGGGCAAAATTGACCATGGAAGACCAAAGGGAGGACAAAAATTTACCGTGGGCCAAAATTGACCATGAAGTACCAAAAGGGTAGCTAAATTACCTGTGATCAAACAAATGACCTGGAAGATCAAAATAGGTGGTTCGGAATATCATGTCAACAAGGTTAGGTCATCAAAAAAGGTGCTAATAGCCTCTAAAGACGATCAAAAATTACCGGGGCTAAAAGATTGACCATGGTCGACAAAATTAGGGGGGCGTAAAAATAGGGCAATACGTACAACGGTTGCTGACGCAACCGTTGGCGCAACCCTTCTTCGAAAGGGTTGCCAAAAATCAGGGTTGCAGAAAAAAATTGGGGTTGCCAAAAATTAGGTTGCCAAAAAATTAACGTGGGCCAAAAATGACCCATGGAAGACCAAAGGTTGTCGCAAAAAAGGTAAGGCCAAAAAGGTAAGGCCCAACAGGTCAAGGTCAGTAAAATCGAGCTCCAAAAAGGTCCGGTCAAAAGGTCAACAGGTCGCGTCATTTTTCGTCCATATTATGAAATATCTACTGGTGAAATTAGTATCGGGCATTTTTGATGGTATCGGTAACGGTATCGGTATAAAATGGCCGATACTTCTTATTTTTGGGTGAAGAATTATGTAAGGGAGATTCATAATAAATCTAATTCGATATAGATAGCTAGTACAAGTTATGTTTTTTTTTTCCTCGATTTCCTTTTAAACTTATATTTTTAGTGTTTCTCTTTTTTTCTTTTAGCGTAAAATTTAACTATTTGGACAGCCATTATTATAATTATACAGATTTTAATTTACTTTTTTATTTATATCAATAGTATTTTTTTTTGTACGCAATTTCATGAGAGCGTGTAGGTGCGTGAGTGTTTTTAAAACTTTCTGATATTCATATTTTAGAAATTGGCTGTAAATAGTTTATCTTTTAAAATTTAGTTTTAGCGTACGAATAAATTTTACTCATTTCTCCTTTGGTTTTGCTATTTGTTTCTGTTTGCTTTTTTTTTTTTTTTTTTTTTTTTGTAGATGGTCGTGTGCGTGTGCGTGGGCGTGTGCGTGTGCGTGTATGAAAGCAGATTTGCACAGGCGTGCCTTTCTTTTGACTTTACCACACATGGATTGCACATCTAACTCTGCATCAATGAAGATACTACCTCTCCTCACTCTAAACTAACTTTTACTGCTCTGTCTGAGACCCCAGATGGCTAAGAATTCATCCTTACAACGTTTAATATATCCAACTATAACTTATTTTTATAATTTCCGTTTGAAGGGTGGAGTATGTGCATATGTAAATATAAACATTCATATAACACGTCTCGAGAATCTCGAATCTCTAAAAAATTCGATGTTCTGTGGCTAAAATCTTTCTTCCTTTCTACTACTACTATATTCTTATGCTTCTGCTACTGTTTCCTAACAGAACAGATTTCATGCCTTTTTTGATTACTTACTACTTTCACGAAGAATGTTATATCTTCTCAAGCCAAATACTGACGTCTCTATTTATGGGATTTCAATTACACAAAATCTGAAGTGTTGGATTCCTATCGTACTGATTTTAGTTGAGGAGCCCGATCATTCGTATTCCAGCGATGCTGGGAGCAACGATAAATAACCACACATTACATTCCGATCGTCCCGAACCGATTCTTGAACACACTTGACATATGTTTTCCTCACTAGTCTTCTCCTCTAAAATATCAACCTTCGCTCCCTACTGTAATCTGACCACAACCTTATGTCAGCTTATATATTTTTCTCCAACAATCCCATCCTGCTAGCGTTTGTTCTGGACTTGACTCGCGGGCCGATTGGGCATTGCGTTGCTTCTATGCTAACTATAATTGAAGTGTGACTGCTTTGACTCTTAAAACGCTTCAGATTTTGCGATAAAGTGGCGAACATGTAATTGTTTAAATTAAATCTTTTCTTACTACTTCTTCGACTCAAAATCTTTTCTCCTCAAAAATCCATGGTTCGATCGTGCTTGTTCCCTGCCATTCAGGCTAGAGACAATGCTTATCGGGTGTGAAAATCTCGTTCTCTATCACTCTTGCCAATTTTCAATTCAGCCGAATGTATGCAGGATACCTCTTCGACGTAACAAAGGCGGACTTTCATTAAAAGAAAATGCGCTGACCTCCTTGTTCTCCTACTGACAAATCTCTCTGCTCTTGCCAAAAACATCTCTAACAACTTCTGTAAATCATTCCTTTCCTCTCTTTTCGTCTGATGATTTCTGTGTTAATAACTCCAACTGAAAAGGCCAATCATCTTTTTGGCTCCTATTTTCTCTAATTCAACCCTGAACGATTCGGTATTCTCTTCTCTCCTTCTCCTCTTAAGTGTCCTATGCTTTACTTCATTTCATTTGATCGGGTTCATGAGCTCCTGAAATCTATGACCGTTTAAGGGTGTGCCGGATGGCATTCCTCTCCGAGTCATTTGAGGAAGGTGCTTCGTGCTGACTACCTCGTTCAACCAATTCTTCTATGCATCAATACTCGCATTCTCAGTGTTGGAAAGCGCGCATATGTGTCCAACCTATACCTGAATAAAATGATGCTGCTCTGATCCTTGTAACTATCGCCATAGCTCTCACTTGTGTTCTTTCTAAGATCTTTGAAACCCTTCTACATTTCACTTCTAAGATCATCTGAAGTCTCTTTCCTCTTTTCTGATTACCAGTATACTGCTTTCGGCGCTCGAGATCTAGCTGGGATATACTTTCCTATTTAATCAAATTTATGGTTTCCGCCCTTAGAACTAGAGATACTTACTGGGGCGCTTTGACATATCCAACATTTGACCAGTATGGCAGGTCACTCTCTCAATGTCCCCTCTTGGGTTTCTTCTTCTCTTTTGCTTACTTATGTCTACTTTTCTTTCAAATGCTCACTTGCTGTTGTTGATGGGGCACTTCTCTTCTTTTTCTGTCAATAGGTGTGTTCCTCTCAGGGTTTCTGTTTTATCTCCTACTTTTTCCTGCTTTTCATCATGATCTTCTCACCTGCACTCTAACTCTATCCGCTCATATGTCGATGACTTGAACCTTCATTCTTCAACTCATATCAATTCGGCTCCCTCTTTTACTTAGAATTGCCTCTCGTCTTATCTTTCCGATTCTATTCTCGCAAATCTGATAGAATTTCAGGGTTGGGTAGTCTCAAGCTTGTTAAATTTAATTCTAAAACCAACTTCTACATATCTCTCTCTCTAAGACACTTAACTTCTCTATCTCTTTCGTTCTCTCGTCTCTCCTGTTTGACAATATAAACATCTTGGCTTAAACCTAAAAAAAAAATTTTGAAACTAAATCACAGTGGTTGCTATGGCGGCCTCAAAGAAACTGGATTTGTTTAGAGTGCGAGACTTTTCCTCTTCTCAGTTACTCCACCTATACAAGGGCTCATCCCTTGTATGTGTATGCTCTCATATTGTGGGGACGGGGCCTCGTAGCCAATGGTTGTGTCGGCACACTTAGTTTTTTTGTGTTGATGTAGTAACTCCAGACTGCTGCTGTGCTTCTTTCTTTCCTGCACCTCTGTTCTATAGATTCCATCATCTGTGTCTCCTACTCAATTTAATTTCCCTACTTTAAAAAAGCTGCGTTGTGCTCTCTAGTAATTTGCGTTAGTGTTTATGAAGGTTCACACCACTTTGAATAGGGTTCTATCCTGACGGGTGAAACTGTAAAAATAAAATAATAAAATGTCATCATAAGAATTTCCTTAAGCTAGCTGAAACCCCACAAAATGGCACCTCGACGGTGACACTTCTAGACTGTCATTAAAATTAGATAATGAGAGCTTGCTCGCTTGACAAAAAAAAAGAAAAAAAAAAAAAAAAGGAGACAGAAATGATAGCCGCTTATCGGCAACCCGCAACAGCACTGATAGTGAACGATGTGCTTCAGCAAATAAAACTATTGAACTGAGATTTGATAGTAGACTTTGATTAGTTCATGCGAAATTGCCATGACAATTCTTTCACCTTCAAAGGAATAACACCAGGAAACCTCATCGTAAAAACTGAAAACAGTCATCAGGAGCAAAAGATATTCAAATTTGGCAGTCTGTGAAGAGAAGATAGGTTCTACAAAACAGAGTATGCTGCTACATGAAGAGAATCCATTTCATGCGATGCATGAAAATGGCAGGTTCATAATTATCCAGTGTTGCAGGCAAAATAATTAATCAGACTCTTCATCATCGAGAGAGAAGCGTATTTATAGTGAAGGTAGGAATTGTAAACACCCAAAGAAGGAACAGCTCTCGCAGATCACTAGAAACTTATTTTTTTGCATCACATATTGTGAACTTTGAATTTGAGTATTGAATGTATCTATCTTAAAGGAGTATTTTATTATCATAGTTTTGATAATAGCGGTTTTTATTTTAACTTTCGGCTGATTAATTTGAGGTCTTCTTTCATTATTTTTATCTTTATAATTGTAGCTAGTTAAAGATCTTCTTGTAATGTAATAGGTAAAAATTAAAAAAGCGAATCGCTAACTTTGTCAGTTTTACTGAAAAATAAAAAATTAGGATATTTTTTTTTTTTTAAAAGATTAAAAAGTTATAATATTAATTTGCAATTATTATTCTAAAGGTAATATTTAATTTATTAAAATAAATATACTTGGGCACTTAACAAATATGAAATATAAATGACTAAGTAATGTTTGTACAGGGAATGCAATCTAGCAGTACACTACAAATGTTCTATCTTTATTATGTGTATTTATTATATTAATTTAAGTATCGTATCGGTAATGCACTAAAAAAAGGTACAATTATTTACTCCACGAAATAATCACTAATATATATATATTATATTATTATATATATATATATTATATCAATATATATATATATATATATTATATATATATTATAATATATATATAAATAATAATATATATATTTTATATAAATATTATCTTAAGTAATAATGGATTTTCTGTATGAAACTAAATATTTAGATTTAAAGAAACTATGTAATTCCTTATATTGAAGACCACCGGAGCCAGATAATAACTGAAATCCGTCGGTCAGCTCATCTGGATTGAACCACGTCCACGGTGGCTAGAATTTTAAAATGCGATGACTGAAGCAGAGCTTGCTGTCATAGCCTAGATAATTCTGCCATCTAATCCACTTGATCTGAAATACATGTAATTCAATTCCCTGACCAAGAACCTATTGGGGAAGGTAATGATAACCCATCGTGCATGGATAGAGGTTCGTGGCCCGCAAATTCTACTATATCTATATAATTATATATGATATATTTATATATATATATATAGTTATTATATAACTATACTACTACTATACTACTACTACTTATACCATATAATAAGATATATTATATATATATAATATATATATATACTTATATATTATTATTATTATTATTATACAAACACTTATTCATCCCTGTTAAGCGGGTAGTGTACTTGGCTTTCCCTAAATTCATATTTCTTCATCTCGCCGCACTCCACGCTCTCAATTCATTCTTCTCTCGCCAACAACCTAATCCTCGTCTTCAAGCATTTCCTTATCCATCCATCACCTTCTTCTCGTCTCCCTTCACTCTTTTGCTATCCCCTCCCTCCAAACTCTCCTAACACCCTCTGTCTATCAATTCTCTCTCAATGTCCAAATCTTAACATTTCTTCTCCGCTCTTCTACAACCATTCAATCAACACCTAATTCCTAACCTCTCTTTTTGCTAACACTTACTGTCTCACACTCCTTTCCCTACACACTTCCAGCTTTCTCTCTATGGACTAGCATTAACAATCCCCATTTCACACCATATAGTCGCTGAACACATATTTTTTTCAAACATACTTATCTAAACTTTCTGTGATAAATCCCCCTTTCATATTCCCCGTCAGACCACTCAATGCTCTCACTCCTTCTCTGTGATCCATCATCTTCTTCATCTCCTTACCTTTACCCAATCATCCCTAATCATCTGAAACTTTATTTTCAATACTAAACTCTAACTCTAATCTCTAACTCCTCCTCATTCTGTTTCATCTCCTGAAAACACTAACATTTTAACTCTCCTGTTATCACTAGAACCCTTTTGTCTCACACAACCCTCTCAACTACTCACTCAAATACTACATGCCTCTGAATGCTTCGCGTCCTAGCATATCAAATCGCAAAATAGTATTTATGTTCACCTATTCCATCTATCACCTATCCATACATTCACCCTGCCCTCTCTCATCATCCTCTGCAGACACTCTCATAATCAATTTAAAGGCCAAGACCGGTGACTATCTACACATCCCTTATCTTACCCTTCTCTTTACCCCAAACATCATCAGCTTTCGCCTCCCCACTTCTCACCACACATCTGTATTACTATAATAGGCTAATAACCTTTTAACATATAATATTATACACTATAATATACTATATATTATATATTATAATATATATATATATATACTATTTATAATATATATAATATATATATTATATATATTTTATATTATATATTTATATTATATTTATATATTTATTTTATTTATTATTACTATTTATTTATTTATTTTTTATATATTCTTTTTCCATTTATTTTTTTATATATATATATTGTAATTTATTTTAATTTATTAATTTATCTTATTTATTTATTTCATTTAATGATCTTTTTCATTCTGATTTTGCATTTCTTCATCCTAATTGTTCTAATTAAGTTACATAAGATAGAGAGGGGGAGAGCTGATAGTATATATAACCTTAATATAATTATATTATAGTAATAATAAATATATAATATAAAATATATATATAATATTTAAATATATAAATATTTATATATATTTTTATTTTTTATTTGTTAATTATTTTTTCCATCGGTTGATCCAATTCTATTTCTGAAACTGCCGCTTGTCCAGTTTAGATGGCTTAGCTCCGGTTATGCTCCTAATAGCAAGATCACAAATACCGTCAGGGAGGCATAGGGCTTCGACTTCTCCTTCTCAATGTATCGTCTTTTTATTTTAGCATACGATGCTTCTCTAATCATATTTTCTGTTATAAGTAAGTTTTCCTTTCTTCCAGTGTACTGCCACCGTTGAGTATATTGCTGCTTTATCAACATCCCACTGCACCCAGTGTCCAGCAACGTAAACACTGAATGAGCATTAACTTTCCCTTTATTACCGGCAAACTTTCTTCTTTATTCTCGAGATTCCTGCTAATGCTGATCTAATAATTGGTATTGTTGCGCCTCCTTCCAAACGTAGTAAATCGCTTTTAATATT
>JABUQX010009674.1:0-31055 GCA_015478945.1 Trachelipus rathkii | reverse complement strand
TTTCGGATAAACATAGCACAAAAATGAGTTCTTTATATACCAACCAGCGAATATATGCTAACATAACAATGTTTTCACATTAATAAAGCTAACATAGCATCATATGAACTAAGAAAATAGTGTACAACCGACCACTTAACACAACTTAAACACGAATAAACAGTTAACTTTAACAAAGTTCCACACTTAAACACAGTAAAGTAACTAGCATTTCCATTACAAAACGTAACATTCATGTTTTCCAAGATATCAGTAAACATATTGACGTTTATTTTACATTGACACAGTGATATTTAACAAAAATTGATCATAACCTTTTTCTAATTATCATACAGACCAACGAATAAACTGTCTCAAACTATACGTCACAAGTATTTACTCCAAAAGCAAGCATAAAAACATAACCGTTCTTTGAATAATAACTATCACTAGTAAATGTGTAATAGCTTTAACAGATTTTAAAGCACAGGTTTAAATCACGAAAATCAGTAAAATCAAGCCATCAACCCCTCTCCACCCTCCCACATTGATTTTTTTATCTATTGATCTATTGATTTCAGTCATATTCATATGTCGAGTATCATTTCGACTAACCATAACACAAAAATAAGTTTTTTGTATCTAACTGGTCTAATTATGCTAACGCTAACAAAGTTTTATACATTAACAAAGCTAACATTACATAACCTGAACTAAGAATATAATGTACAACGACAAACCTAACACACCATACGTCCGAATTAAACATCTAATATTAACAAAGTTCCATACTTAAACAACACTAAAGTACCTAGCACAGCGTACAAAACGTAATCCATCACACTTTTTCAAGCATACTCTACCAATCAATCGTAATTTACATTAACACTATTTATGGATTTACCCTCGCATACGAGTATCATTCGGATTAAAACATAGCACAAAAAAATGGAGTTCTTTATTATACTTAACCACGAATTGATATTGCTTCAACATAAAACAATGTTTTCACATCTAATAGAATACGCTAACATAGCATCATATTGGAACTATGAACAATAAATCACTTACAACTACATAACTCTAACATCAACCTTACGCACTAAATAAACACAGTAACATTACACAAATTACCACACTTAACACCAGTAAAAGTAACTAACTTTGGCATACAAAACGTAATCCGATATTCCTACTTTATCCAAGTCATATCTCTTAGACATAATATTAACCGTTATATTTACATTGACACAGCTTAATACTTTAACAACAGAAAATTTATCATAGACCATGTCTAATTATCATACAGTCCAACGAATAACTGTAACATAACAAAGTTTTATCCAAAACATAACATAAACAAAAGTTTCTCTTGAATAAAATCATCATAGTAAATACGAATAAATCAAGTTACTGATTTATAAAGCAGTAAATCAGTAAATCAGTTAAACAAACCGATCAACCCCTACCCACCCCTCCCACCATGACCTTTTGATCGTATTGATCTGATTGATTCAGGTCATATTTCGAGTATCATTTCGCACTAAACATAACACAAAAAAAATAAGTTTTTTATATACTAACCATCGGCAATATTATGCTAACGTAAACAAAGTTTTTACATTAATAAAAGCTAACATAACATAACCTGAACGGGAAGAAATCTCTATAATGTACAACGGACAAACCTAACATCATCCATAACGTACGAATTAAACTACTAACATGTAACAAACTTACCGCACTTTAACAACAGTAAGAGTACCTAACACTTTCGTACCAAACCGTAACCTATTTTTTTTTTTTCCACACTTGCTTTCAAGCATATCTCTAACATATCAATGTTAATTTTACATTAACATCCTAATATTTAACAAAAATTTAATAACCCTGTCTAATCAGCATACGGACAACGAATATAATGCTTAACGTACCGAAATTTTACATCAACTTCGTAATTATTTAACAAGAAATTTCATCATAACTCGTCTAAATATCTCAAATCCCCAACGATATAATTCGCAAAAGACAACAAAGTTTAGACCAACATAACATAAAGAAGTGTCACTCGTCTCGAGTATAACATCATTTGAACTTTGAACATAAACGTAGACATAGCAAAAATTCATCGAGCAACACCTAAACATACTCAACAAAATCTAACTAGGCTCACGTTTTTAACACCATCGTCTAGTTACACAGCAGTAATATCTTTACAAAACTCATCATCTCATAAGACAAATCAGTGTATTACTTTTCACACAGTTCATAGTAATCATTTAAATAACCGCTAACCCATAACTTACGAATAAACAGCTTGTCTCATTTCAACCAGAGTAGTATCTAAAGCACAACACATCACCTCCACGGAGCACGAGAAACCCCATCTGGGAATGCGCCCCTGTGAAAAGAGTGTGAATACCTGAGAGGGGGATCTCCCCGAAGGGGTAGCGGGTTTTGGGCCTCAACCCGAAGGGCTGAGCTCCAGTACCCCTCCTTCGGAGGGGTAATTGCCCGCTTACACCCATTCGGGGAGATATATTCGATTTGGTATAGTATATAAAGAACTTCTATTTATCAAACTCGTGCGGTAGTTTATCCGAAATGAGTCACTCGTAATGCCGAGGTAAATCAACTGTGTTAATGTAAAATTAACAATGACGATCATGTAGAGCTTCTACTATGGCATTGAAAAATGTGAATGGGTACGTTTTTGTACGCTATGCTAGTTACTTTAACTGTTGTTGAGTATGGAACTTTGTTAATGTTCTCAGTAGATTTATTCGTACGTAAACTGGATGTGTTTAGGTTCTTGTTTCCGTTCCGCTTAACATTACATATCTTAGAATTCGATGGCTTATGAAATTATTGTTTGCTTTATAATGGAGACAAACTTGTTACTCGTTTAGCCTGACTATATTCGACAGTTAGTATACAACAAAACTTATTTTTGTGTTATGTTAGGCAAATGATACTCGAAATATGAGCATGGAATACCATAGGTCAGTACATACAGCGCGCACTTAAATGAGTGTCCTGGTGGGTATGGTTGCGAGAGGGGTGATCTTAAATGCTTGATTTTATACTGTTGACTGATTTACTGCTTTAAATCTGTAAACTATTACAATTCACTGTCTGAGGATTTTATTAAAGAACTTATTTTTTATCGCTATGGTTTGGATAAAACTTTTAGCCGCTTATGTTTACAGTTATCTCGTTGGTCTGCTATGATAATTAGACATGCTTTTGATAAATTTTTGTTTCAAATACTCACTTTGTCAATGTAAAATGAACGGGTCAATATGCTTACTGATATGCTTGGAAAAACTATGAATTAGGTACGTTTTGTATGCAATTGACTAGTTTACTTTACTGATCGTTAACGTGATGAACTTTGTTAATGTCTAACTCGTCTTCATTACGTCGGCGTAAGTTACATAACTGTTGTTAACGTTTGTCGTTCTGTACATTATTTTCTTAGTTCATATGGACTGCTTATGTTGGCATAGGTTTTATATATATGTTGAGAAAGACAATTGTTTAGGTTAGTAATATTCGCTGTGTTAGTATATTAAGAGCACTCAATTTTTGTGCTATGTCATCCGAACTGATACTTGAAATGCAACGTAAATCAATGGTGTTAATGTAAAATTAAGCATTAACTTGTTAGAGATTTGCTTGAAAAAATGTATGAATAGGTTACATTACAGTGTGAATAGGTTACGTTTGTACGCTGTGCTAGGTACTTTAGTGTTGTTGAGTATGGATGACTTTGCTTAATGTACGTAGTTTATTCGTGACGTAAGGTCCCAACAACTGTGTGTTAGGTTTGTCTCTGTGCATTATAGTCTAGTTCCTGTAATCGCTATGTTAGCTTTGGATTAAATGTGAAAACAATGCTTCACGTAGCATATATTCGCGATGAATGTTCTATATCAAAGAAACCATTATTTTTGTACTATGCTTATCACCGAAATGGTACTCGATATGTGCCCTGGGCTCATTAGATCGAAAGATCAAAAGGCATGGATTGGGCAATGGGTAGCACGGGAGCGCGTGGGGAGGAGGTCGGGTGATTTGATTTTATCTCGATTACTGATTTACAGACTTTTAAATTCGTGTAAACTATTACACATAGTTTTACTATGAAATTTTATTCAAAGAACCTATTTTTTATGTTATGTTTGGATCAAACTTTGATCTTATCTTTATTGCTTTATCCGCTTTGGATTACAACTTCTTGTTATGTTTGCAACGTATTTAGGTTTACTTCCCTCGTATGTCCAAGCTTTATGAATAAGTTGTAATGACGAGCTGTTTATTCGCTGGTTGTTGTTGTCGTTAAGTATGTTATGTACCGATTTTTGATTTAAAGAGACCAAAACTTTTTACTTTGTTTGAGTTTGCACGTTAAGTATTATGATGGTTAGGTCAGGTCTTATGATAAATTTTTGGTATGAGAATTATGTATAATGTAATGTAAATTTAATTTGTCATGTTTCGCGTCAGCATAGATGTTTTGACAAGTGTGAATGGATTATGTTTGTTGTATGCCGCTCTTGTTAGTTACTTTTACTGTTTATAAGTTTGGACCATTTTGTTAATGTTAGCATTTATTTTAATTATGACTTAAGATGTGTCAGTCTCCGGTGTTGGATAGATTAATTCGTAGTTCTAGTAATTTGCGTACATGTATTAGCTTTATTAATGCCTAAAACTTTGTGACGAATGCATACTTTCGCCGCTCTGTATGATAATTACACAAGGTAGTGATAAATTTTAGTTAAATATTACCATGTTAATGCAAAATTAAACATTGTTATGTAGAACTATGTGCTTTGACAAGGTGTAAATAGGCTACGTCTTTGTGTGAATTGTTAGTACTTTTACTGGATGTTAAGTATGGGAACTTGTTAACGTTAACCATTTTATTCCTGTTTGTTAAAAGATTTTTTTACTTCTGGTTATCGCCTACTCCTAGCCCATTATTGAAATCATTTTCTGGGCTCCCATAGCTTAAACCTTAACACTTTTTGTGAAGGTCGGAAATTATCCAGAAGGATAAGTTTTATTTCTTTAAAATCTTGCTTAAATCTTGTTTTATCAATAATTTTCTACAAAAATTCTTTGAAATTACTTTGCTACTTGATGACTGATCTGAACCATCTATTTGTTAAATTTTCTTTTACTTCTTCATAAACATGTTATAGCCTCATTTCCTGATCCTCCACTAACTTTAAAAACAATCATCAACATAAAAATTTCTAAGTACTGATATAATGTTTTTGGGCTAAATCCACTGAATTTCCTGCTTCAGAATACATTTGTTAGGTTTGCTTCAAACATAATTTGCCCAATAGACAGAGAGCTACACTTCAAATATGTGATTTATAAGATCTAGTATTCCTTGTGGAGTTTTATCAAACATTACCATTTGGATAACCATAAGAAGCACGAGGAAGAGCAATATATCCTCGAAAAAAGTACCCCATTCATTTGATTTCAACATCATTTTCATACGGTAATATACTGCTATGAAGGCGTTTCTCCTGGTCTCAATACCTTAACAGATAATGCCTTCGCTCAAATTATAAATATCTGGGCCTGAAATAAACTTATTGTTTAAAGAAAATATCAATTATCAATGGTTAAAGCTGCATTAAACACCACTTCTCATTTTTTCTTTGTGGTTTGTACTACACTATGACTGTGTAATTAATAACTCCTTAGTTCATGTTTTAAAAGTTCATGTTTTCAACTTTTCTGCAACAGATTTAGGCTTTTAGCAGTCTCTCCGTATCTAACATATTATTCACCCTATACTTTACAAAATATACCTTTATCTTTCAAACATATCTACTATTAATGAAGATATAGTCTGACTATGCCTCATTTTCATTAGGAAAATGTTGATTTTCCTTTTTAAATGGTAAACCAACTTGAAATTTACCTGCGGTTGTTCTTTTTAATGTATTTTCAACCTTATTTTTGCCCTTTAAATCTTCCACACTGTCACAGACTTGTTCAGGATTCTTTTCAGAAAACTCTCTCATAACATACTTTTCCAGTAAATTATCATCTTTTTCTTGTATTATTTGGGTTTTGTGACATCTTAAACTCATGAATGCTGGAATACCATCTGGTGTCGAACCTTTTAATGCCCACCAAAATGGATACTTAACTGCAAAAGGATAATTATAATGACCTTCTACTACTTCTATGGGCTTTAACAATTCACTCTGATTCATCCCTATTAACAATCCTATATTTTTGATTCTATGAAGTTGAAGGGCACATGACTCAAATATCTGTCATTCAAACTCGCTCATTTATATCTTTGATAGATGGAGACTCTTCTTAATTCTTGAAGGGCAGTTTTCCTTCGCAGTAACATTATTTATAGTTTCAAATTCCTTCATCTCACTATCATAAATTTGCAGATTGTTTAGTATGTATGTTTTTACTATGAAATTTTATTCAAAGAACTTATTTGTTATGTTTGTTTGGATAAAACTTTGTTTTTTATGTTATGTTGGATAAAACTTTGTTATGTTTTGCAAACTATTAGGGTTGCTTATCTTCCCTCGTTAATGTTTCGCTTTATTGAAATAAGGTTGTTTAATGACAGCTGTTTTATTCCGTTTCTGCGTGTCTGCTTGCTGGTAGCTTGAAGTATGTTATTTCATAGTTTTTAGCTTTACTGAGGGTAATAAACTTTACTTTGTTATGTCCTTTACACGTTAGGCTATTATGCTATGGTTCACGGTTTCAGGTTATGAATAAATTTTTGGTAAATCGTCTTTATAATGTTAATGTAAATTTAATTATTGCATATGTTGGTAATATGTTTGATAAAGTGTGAATGGATTATGTTTTTGTATGCTCTGTTAGTTACTTTACTGTTTATAACGATTGGACCTTTTGTTAATTTAGCAGTTTATTCTGCTTAAGATGTGTCAGGTCTGTCGTTGTGTATTTATATTCTTAGTTCAGGTAATGCTATGTTGGCTTTAATTAATGCTTAAAAACTTTGGACGAATGCATTACTTTCGCTGCTCATGTATAGAATAATTACACAAGGTATTAATTATATTCTAGTTAAATATTCCCCCCATGTTAATGTTGAATTCCATTGATATGTTAAGAGACATGCTTGACAAGGTGTAAATAATCTACGTCTTGTGTGTGAATTCGTTAGTTACTTACTGTGATTACAGTATTGGAACTTTGTTAACGATTAACCATTTATTCCTGTTTAAGGCAAAATCTCGCGTTTTAGGTTTGTACGCTTGGGGTCATAGTCACTAGTTCAGATGATGCTAAGTAAGGCTTTATTAATGTGGAAACTTTGTTTACGGTCAAACTATATTGATCGATTTTGTATAAAGAACTTGATTTTATGTTATGTTTATGCAAAAATGATATACTCGAAATTTGACTTGAATCAATCACGACAATACGCATCAAGAAACGGACAGGGCAGGTGGCTGGATGTGCGTTTGATTTACTGACTTACTGATTTAGTGGGTATATCTGTAAAACGTCTTACGAATTTATAGTAAAGAAAATCCTTGACTTAATCAAATAGATCAATATAGATCACGACTGGAACAGGAGGTGCTTGGGTTTGCTAATCAGAGTTTGATTTTACCGATTTACTGATTTAGGGTATGTAACACATGACAATTTTAGTAAAAAAATTTGACCTTTAATCTTATAGAATCAATAGATCAATAGACTCATGATTGGACAGGATGATAGGTGCAGGTTCGCTTGACTTTACTGATTAAAGTAATGTAAAGCCAACAGGACAATTTATTAGGTAAAAAAATTGACCTTAATCAATAGATCAATAGATCAATAGATCACGAACGGTAGGAGGGTGCTTGGATTGTGTTTTGATTTACTGATTTACTGCTTTAGGGTATGTAGAAAACATAAAATTTGTAAGTTTATAAACATAAAAGAATAAGAAATTTTCACTTATTTATCTTTATTGCTATTTATAACTATTCTTATTTTCTATTTTTTTCTTGATGTCTTCTGAAACCTATGTATTTCGAACATCTACAGACTCGATAACATTATAAAGACATCAACATTGTCTTGTATACGAATGTTTATTAACCTCGGCACCGCCAGCGGCCCAGCACCGGTGCCAAGCCAACTCCTCAGAATCCAGTAGAATACCAAGTTCCTTTCTAGAAATTACAACTCTGAATCCCGCTCAACCAGATTTTCAGCTTTATACGATCAATTTAAGTTTTTATGGGTGGGGACCCCCTTCGGCGGACCCACGGGAGACGTTTACTTCGGAATATACAATGGAGGTTACCTCATCATCTAACACCCCTCCAAATTTTTTAGCACGATACGATAAGTTCTCGGAGGCTAATGCGTGCTCCGGTAATCAAAGGTCGGGGAGTCCAGAAACCGGATGCGTAAGAAGAAACCGCGGCGGAAAGCGCCTGAGTCAGAGTGCGTAAAAAAACGATTCCTTACAGGAATCATTTTTCAAACTCAGATTTCAATTCCCTTCGCAATCGAATCTTCGACTGTATAATAATAATACATAATAGTGTATGTGTAGTATTGGTATGCGCATTGGACAAGCACCGCTCCACCGCGCGTGTGCCGTAAGTCTCGTCTAGTCGACGAGATTACGTCATCATATCACGCTCACCGCACTCCTCTACAATTTCACTCACTCCGATACGTTAAGCCCTAACCCATGGTTTTCAGGACCGAATTTGACCTTTGGCGCTAAGGCGGTGCCAGCACCCCGCTTAGGGGGTGACCTAACCGGTCACCAAAACTCGCGTGGATCAGTTTAAACACCTACAGTAGATTATATTCCAAGCTTTAAAAGCTGAACCTCTCTCAACTCTCGAGAAATATCGAGGTAACGCGTAGGGTGAACAGTAATGAGGAGTTGGTGCACACATCTGTTCACCCATTCGATCTTGACAAGTAACTCAACGTAAGGTTAGTTGATATGCAGAGTTATCTAAAAAGTCGCTAAAAAATATATGCCTGTATTGCCAGGGTGACAGGAGGGTGACAAATCTGTCACCTGCCAAGGTTCCTCCCCTTACTACTAGCTTAGTGGTAGAGCACTCGCCAAACAAAGCGAAGTTTCCAGGTTCGCAACTGGTTGGGTGGGAGAATGTGAGCTATTCTCTCCTTGGGTTTGGCTTCGTCCTGCTCGGACGTTAAATGAGTACACCCCCTCCTATATTAGGGTTTTGCCCTTGAGCGGTGGTGTTTATCTGTAATATATATATATATATTATATATATATATATATATATATATATATATATATATTATATATAATTTATATATATATATATATATATATACTATACATGTATATATTTATCTTATATATTATATTATGTATCTATTAATAATATATTATATATATATATATATATTATATATATACATGGTGGGCGTCGCAGCTTCCAACGCTAGGGGCAGCTTAAAATTATAGAGCTTATAATATATAGTATATATATATATATATATATATATATATATATATATATATATATATATATATATATATATATATATATATATATATATATATATATATTATATATATATTTTTATATATAATATATATATATATAAGTATATATATATATATATATATAATATATATAATATATATATATATAATTATATAATAAATATATATATATTATAATATATATATATATATAATATATATATATATATATATAATATTATAATATAGTATATATATATATATATATAATATATATATATATATATATATATATATAATATATATATATATATGATAATATATATATATATAAGAAAGTAGACATTAAAACTAGAAGTCATTTGTGTACTTATAATTAAAATATTTTAAAGAAAATTATTTTATTAAAATAATAGAATATCAAATACAATATACAGATGATGGAAGAAAATTCCACAGAACAGAGATAGTTATTATTAATTTATTATTAAAAATAGTAATTTCCTTGGGTTCAAGGCAAATTTATTCAGCTTACTGTTTGAATAAATAACCTAATGTCAAAACACGAATTTTCTGGTTACATCTCATCAGATGCACAGTCCGTATATTAACCTGGGCGTCTTCCATAGTAGCTTCGTAGACCAAGTCTTCGATTCCTTCGCAGCAGTACTGAAAGAGCACTCTGCTATACTGGGTGGTGCATGGCCTGGGCGAGTGTTCACAAAGCCTTTTTCGCCGACTGTAAAGCAAATTGTTGTCTCCTTTAAGACTTGGGAGGCAACAAGATCTTTTAGTCTTCACAGTTTCTTGTCCTTCCAAATTTGTTCTAAAGTTCTAGCTCCTTCTTCTATGCTTTCTAAGAATGTGTTAGAAAAACTATAAATGAAGCCTGTATTTTCCCGTTAACTCATCGCGATTGATTACGAAGTAGCCTGTTGAAAAAAAAAAAAAAAAAAAAAAAACGGATGTAGATATGTCAATCATAGGCGGTGTATTTTTAGTAGAAAACCGTAATTCCAAAGTAGATGTTATATAACCCAGATACGGAATTATTAAGAAGGTTCTTCTCCAGAACTCCGTAGGATTTGTTGCTGGATGGTTGCAGCTGTGCTGCTGCCTACCAAACATCCATGGTATATTCAGATCAAGTCCAAGTTGTTCGGCGATTTGATTGGTTTCTTTTAACACTTCATCGGTGATTTTTTCTTCATCTTTCCGATGGCTCCTAACCATTTCCACAGTGTGTTGAATATGCTGCGAGGTTTTGACGATATCCAAGGTCTTGGATTGGAGACCATTTACAACTAGCTTTAACATAGCAGAGTACTTCTCGATCAATATCATAGCCATGATGAATGACGACTTACATGCGGCTGAATGCAACTGAAATGCACTTTTTCTTGTGTCAGTATTTCCTTCAATGGAAAGGGTTTCTAATGCTTGCATCGTTCGTACAAAGTGCTCCATAAACACTCTGATGCACTTGTGTTGTTCAGATCATCTGGTCTGGCATAGGCTTGGGATGTTTGGCATTAATTTTCTTCTTAAGACCGACTCGCGAATAAGTGTAATAATGTCCTTTAAAGTTCCCACAGTATTGCGGATTTCTGGTATTGGGTTCAATTCATTTACTACTATATTTAGTTTGTGTAAAGATCAATGAAAAAACAATGCTTTTCTATACTTTTTCCTCAATATTGCTTGGATACCTCCTCCTTTACCAGATATTGTAGAACAGCCCTCGAAACCCAAGCCAACGCATTTATAGGGATCCAGATCTTCGGTCGTGACAAAATCGTCAATGGCTTTCGCAATAGGAGCTTGTTTTTTGCGTCAAGCGTCTGTTCAAGATTCTTACAAGCCGAATAAATTTGCTCTATTTTGACTCTCATCGGATCTCTTTGTTCGAGACTATTAGCGCAACACTATAGAATAGATTAGATTCCTTTCGCCAGAAATATAATATATAGGATTATATTATGGGTAGTATAGGAAGTCATATACTTATATATAGTTAGTAGGATACTATATATAATATACCATAATATATATAGTATTATATAATACTATATTAGTATATTATTAAGTATATATATATATATATAGATATAATATACTTACCGTACCTGAGAGCTATCATCTGCTTGTAAGCTAAGCGCGCACGCTTCCTTTACCTTTATTAACGATGCTTTTCTATAGTAGTACCACCTAGAGAAATGATCTCATTCTGAAATTGAACTGATTGGTATGTGCATTTTTGCTTCCTCTTCTTCAAGTGTTTTTTCAATGACTGATTCCGGCATCAATTCGTAAGCGACAGCAAAGTCTTGCAACTACGCCACTCATCCATGATAGCTTACCCCGAGCGGTAAAACGTCGCTCGGTTACAGAAACTGTCCAGCACTGAATTTATGAAGGAACATATTCTTTTTTTTCTTTGTCTTCTATGATTTTCTTAGAATGCTGGTTAATTGATTGTCCTACCGCACGCCTGTAGGAATCAATCTTGCAGAGCTCACAGCTTTTATGCCCTGTTTTGTAGTGTCCTTAATAAACCGCATGAACATCTTATATTTAAGTCGAAGTCTTATTGATTTAAAGAGCCTAGAAACCCTCTGACCGAACGCTTTATTTGGTGTAAATAAGAAAAAACTTTGCCAAAATGCTCCCTTTTAGGCGCCTGGATATATTCAGTCTAAGGCAATATGTTCCAACCATCATAATTGAATTTCCTCTATAAGTAGGTAGCATCTTTCAAAAAATTATAGCCGTCTTAGTAACTGAACGTTTCTTTTAACTCGTCAAAATTCAATAGATAATGTTCAACGCTATCTGCCTAATGTCATATTTCGTGACTGTCACTACTGAAGGCCAAGCTCCGAAATCTGGATCATATTTGACTCGTCGAGGTCTGGCCTGGTGGTGGTTCTTCATCAATGCGAAATGATGCGAAGTAACAGGAGGGATTTCTCGTTGTGTAGTCTTAGTTACTACTTTGGTATCTCTTCATTTTCACGCTACCATTGTCCAATTTTATCTGATTTCTTCCTTTTCAAATTTGATATATATATATATAGGAGGTATATATATATATATTATATATATATATTATATATATAAGTATATATAATATATTATATATATTATATTACTACTATATGAATATGCTTTCCCACAGAGGATATAGCTATATATATACTCTCTATAATATATATATAGGTAGTTAGTATATACGAACTATATTTTATATAATATCACTAATTTATTAGTATTTAGATTATATAATACTTAGTTAGTATATAATATATAGATAGATAGTATATATATATATATATATAGGTATATAACGTAATATATAACATTTATATTTATTGACACTATATAAATATATATACTACTATAGGTTTTTATTTACCTATATAATTATGTAGTTATATATATATATTAGTAATATATATTAGTATATATATATATATATACTATTACCGTCAAAAATAAGTCATATATTATAATAATTTATTATATATAATATATAATAGCCATTAAGTATATATATATATTAGTATGGTCCTACTTACTGTTCAATCTCTTCACATAATTGTCATAGGCTATACATTTTACTACATTCAAGATGGTAAAAAAAATAAAGTATAGAAACTCTGTTAACCACTAATTTCTGTGTTGTAATGATAATAATTTTTAAACATGAAACTAACCTGCATGGACAAGTAACATCATGTGTCACAAAATTCCTACTTTTAAGAGAGGGATATACTATTCAATTATATATATTAAAGAAAACGTACGTACCAAGCTAATTCGGCAATATCATGATCTGATGAAATTGAACTGTAACTTTACACTGAGGCGTGTTGAAGACTTTTGAACTGGTATAGAAGGTGTCACGTTAAGGATGATTCCATCGCCACCTTTAACCTTACACACTTAATCTAAGAATTGCGAATCCGACTGAACACAAAAAATAATAGTAATTATATATACATTTATCAACTTAAAAAAAGCATATATAGGATCTAGAGGGCAATTATTTAAATATGATTTTAAATTACGAGCACCGAGTAAAGAATATGGGCACCCAAGTTTCCTAAGGGCGCAGCCTGAAAATCACTATTGCAACTAGTCTTCGTCATATACTCGTATATTATATAGTTATATTAGCTACAATCATGTTTAGTAGACGGTACGTAAGTATATATTGTGTAGTATATATATTAATATATATATATATAATATACTATAGATATATATATTGTTACTATATATATATCATATATTATAACAACTTGGTATACTATATTAGAGGCTAATACTAAAAATAAGACATGCTTTCGAATACTATCTTAAATATAAATTTTAGTGAGTATATATATAATACTTATGTATATATATATAGTATACGGTATATTTAAATATAATGACAAATGTATATGATATATAATATAGGATATATAATATATTTACTATCGTAACTATCATGAGTCGTATATAGGTTATATATAGTCTTAGAAAGTACATAAGGTCCTCGGACGGTACATTGGATAAAAAATTCGCAGGTAAACTCTACAAGAGTAAACACTTCTAGGGGGCAGCTGCCCCCGCTGCCCCCCTGCCCACGCCCAAATGTATATATATAATACTTATATAATATTATATAAAGTTTATATGTATATATGATATATATATCTATATATATAGTATAATACTACTATAGTATATATATAGTAGCTATACTCCTATTTGTATTAATTAATTAGAACCAACTCAAATGATCAATCAATTTGTAAAGAAATCAGGGCACTCTCTAAGTTCTTTTATACAAACTTCTTTTTATCCTATATTTTTCCTTCCTAGATTTTCCTTACTATTTATACTATACTATACAGGCTAGGGTTCTCAAACATTTTCTTGCGAAGTACCCCAGAGCTATCAGACCTTCGTCCAGTACCCTTTAACGCTTAATGGAATAAAAAAAAACCTTGGGGGTTAAGCATTCCTTAATTTAGACCTTCAAAAACTCGGAAAGTCGGTCTCACCGACTTTAGTAACCTATTCTTTGGCAACTCATGCGTCAAAATCTAACGATGTAGAGAATTTCCAAGTCAAGCCTGCCGAAATGTCTTCGCGAATTTTCCTCCTTCTCAGACCAGCGTCACTCAACATCCTGACCTCACATCCTTAGAAATGAGTCTTTGCTTCCGACGTGCAGTGCTGTCACTGGAAAAACTAGCCAAATTCCTCCGAAGTTGAGGGCAATAACCAAGTCAGCTGATGACATGTACGCAGTATGAAAAAAGGCCCTGAAACACTAAAATGCACCAAAAATGCTAATAAGTACCAGAAACATTCTATGATTTAACAAAAATGTTAAAAAGTGCCAGATTTAGTGACAAATCTGGCATCTGGCATTTTTGCCGTTGATAGTGTACCCTATACTACTGTTGTCACTTTCGAAGAATTCCTAGAGCTCCTCTTTTAGTGACACCACAATTGATATGCACATCTTCATCACTTCCAAACTCTTGACATAGTAGATTGAACAGTTCTTTATTTAGGGCACATAATTGGAGGTTCTTACCATGTGCATAAAGTCATCAAGTATACTAATTTCAAATCAGATGGGAGAGTTTTAGATTCCAGAGCATATCTTTAAAGCATACAATAAAGACGCATGTTTCAGGATTCGCCTCATTTGCCTTTTTCGAAACCCTGATCAATGACAAGCATTGCTGGTGGTTCGTCAGTTGTACGAACACACACGGCATTCCAAGAAAGTACTTCAGTTCAAAAACATTTTGAGCCTTCATGGAAAATATCTTAGCCTCTTGAAGGCACGCGAGAGTTTTGCGTTACACACACACACACACCACACACACACACACATAAAATATATTATTCAACTTAAATATATCTACCATAAATACGTATATAATATATAAGGGGGTATTATACTTAGTTATACCGGTAGGTATACGGCTTTATATTATAATCGTATATCCCTTTCGTTATACGGCTTACGAAAGCGAGAGAGAAGCAGTCATATAGAGAAGCTAGTTCCGTTTTTATTTGTAATTTTCTATTTGTCCTTTTTTTTTCTTTATAAATGTCTTTTTTCCTATTCCCATAATGTTGAACTCGTGAAGTAAAATGACTCCCGGTAGTGAAAAATGACTATTTTTCTTTTCGAAGCAGGTTCAATAAGCTTTTCAAAAACAAGAAAACTGAATATAAAGACACATTTCAATTATAACTAAATACAAATTTAATTCTGCACTTCAGTTGTAACAACATCTATACAGCGCTTCTGAAACAAACGCAAAATACATTTCAAATGCAGAACACACGAATTTGCATAGTTTCTAGAAAGAAAAAACACTATTATTAACTTCTATTGATTTCTGAACCAGATCTCAGCAATGGTCTAATTCCGAACCGAACTTTTTGGTTTTGAATCGAAAAAATTGCGATAATGTTTTTCTCGTACATTCTTTATCCATGCATAATTTTCCAGATATTTTATAGTCCGGGAGATAACACATCTTTTATTTAGAATATAATTTTTGTGTATGATGCAATAAGTTTTGCCTCTGGCAATGGAACAAATTTTTTAATAATAGGGAGAGAAGAGAGTATTTTTTTTGAATATAGGAGTATAATATAGTGAGAGATTTATACTATATGATTTATATATCAAGTATGCTATATACTATAGGCCGGTATTATAACTATAATATCAGCTAGTATAATAAGTGTTATAGTATATAGATATTATTATATTTATATAATATATATTGTATATACATTACTAGGGAGAGATATAGGGGTGGTTTTTAATATAGTATATATGATAGTAAAATTAATTAGTTTTAAAGGCCGTTTAGTAAAATTAATTTCCTTAAATAGAGACAAAGGGGGTCTCCGTCAATTGATATTTGTTGGACTGAGTCGAAAAAATCTAATGTCAATATCTTCAACTTTTTCCCCAAAATAAATTGGGGAAAATGAACAGTATTGAGATTATATATAAATTTATCGAGATCTACCATAAACCACACACTGCCCGCCACCCTCCACTCGACTTACAATGCCGCGAAAATTTATTGTTCGTTCTGATGACGAGAGAGAGAGAGAGTAGAGAGAGACCATGTGGGTTCATGCAATTGGATCCAACTATTGCTACAAAACTATTCTTACTATGTCATATAGTATAAGGTAAAGTGGTTAAGTAGGATACTAAATAAAACAGATTAAACAGTAAGCTGAGTTGATACGACAAATCTCAGGTATTTCAGTAAGCGGATGCAGTAAACGACTATTATTAAAACTTTATAAACCAGCACTGTATCGAATTGGTGGGCGACTTCTTTACGACTGGCTAGATACGTTATGTATTGTATTCAAAAGACTGTTTATGGGAGCAGAAGTTCAGGAAGTGAATTATTTTAAACAAACATTAATGTTTTCTTGAAAGTTACATGATTCCAGTTGGAGGTTGAAAATTTTTCTATGGTACTTTGTGAAATTTAATATCTTCTTAAAAAACACACAATTAAACCAAAATATTTTATTTATTGTATTCCTCTCCCCTGATGCAAACGCAGCCATGTTACTATCGTCTCTTACTTAATTAAAGCGACCACCAGAAAATATCCTGCCTACGTCCGACGCTTGAATTCATCTTCCTGGAATCACTCAACTCATGCGTATTTGGAAAATAGATGCATTGCCTCTTGAATACCTGCTACAAGCGAGCTTAAACCGGGCTACTTTATTTTTGAAAAAAGAAGTAAATTTTTACTTTCAGAGTTTTACACATAAAACCTTTTGAATCATTAAGATACATCCACAACAAATTATTCTTTTGAAATGCAGTATGCATAAATTTGAGGCCTTAATTAATAATTCAACTTAACATTCACGATAAATGAAATATTTGCTTTCTCGTTTAAAAATATCATATGGATTTTATTGTTCCAATGTTCTATAAATGTTGTCGTCACTTATTCAATAAATATGATTTTTTCGAAAAATATTTGTCATAATTTAAATTTTTTAGTATTTGACAAATATTACGAATTCTCATTCAGAAAATGAACCAATTTGATTAAAGAGCTGAGAATATAAAAATGAGATGAGGTGGTACTTATGAAATGAATTATAAATATAAAAGACCCTTGTTATTTTATTTATCTATATGATTCTCACACAAATCACACTAATATATCTGATATATTGTACTAGGTTACTATATTAGAAGTAAATATTATTATTACTACGTATCTTATATAGTAGTAATTAAGTATATGATATGATAATAGGTAGGCGTTTTACTAGTATACTATATACTAGTATATATATATATATTATATATATGTATATATTTATATATATATATAATATCAGATAATACTGTGTCCGCCAAGTTCTATATTCGAAATCAATACTGATATACTATAGATTATATAATAGTATGCTATAATAGTACTATATATATAGTAATATATAGGGGTCGTGGTCAACTACCAATAGGGGTATAATTATATACTAATATATTAATAATATATAATATTATTATATTAGTTTTGATTATATAGGGTATATATATATAGTATAGTATATAGTATAGTATATATATAGGTAAAAATAAGAGGTTACTTTATATATACTATATATACTAATACTTATATATATATTAGTATATTATAATGAAGCAAATAAATATAAAAATAATATTTCTAATAAATGCATTGCTATTAATCAACTATAAAAAAGTGTTTTAAAATTACCATGAAGCATAAGAACAATTAATAGTGTTTTTAGAAGCAAATTGATTTTAATCTATAATGACAGAGATCACTAAAGGTAATTAATTTATTAGTATGTATTATTATGATTTTATTATTCATTATCTATTATATATTATTATATATTTATTATATTATTATTATTATTATTATTCATTCATTATTATTCAATATTATTTATTATTATTCATTATGTATTATTATTTATTATTATTATTATTATTATGTATTATTGACGTATTATATATATAATGATATTACTAATATATATACTACTCAATATATTTTCAGCTACTCATATTATAATATGTATGGAGTATATATAGTATATTATACTATAATATATATATATACGTATACTATATAAGTTATTGATAGAATAATTATAGATATACTATACTATAATATAATGAGTAGTAGTAAATTTAAACACCCCGGCGCTCCGGGCGCGGTCGCGTTAGCTTTTGGGGTGGGCCCGGGCCGTGTTCCCGATATATCATATCCTACCTCATTCTAGGTAATATATATATATTACCATACTATACTTCATGCTATAAGTATATATATATATATATAATAGTAGCTAGTACACTAGGTAATATCGTATATCTATAGTAGTACATAGTAATATTATAGCGGCGTATTATATAATATAGTATCTAAAAACTACTTATATAATATGGCAGCCTAGTACTACATATTATACTTATAGTCTATAATACTATATGTAGTAGTATAGCGGGTATATCACATATTACCCATATAGGGGCTTATATATATATATACTATATACCCTGCTCCTAAAAAAAATACCTGTTATGCTATATACCATAATATATAGGATATCCGTTACTATATATATACTATAGCTATACCATATACTCCATATATATTAACCTGATAGTTATAGCTAATACCTATAACGAGGCTTTATCACTCAATCACTCACACACGTATATATAATGATCGTAACGCGCCTAATAATATATATATAGTCTAATATATTTAAATAATTTATAGGCCTATATATTGATTATAAATGCTAGGAACATTTGTTAAAAATTTTTAACTTTAGTTCCCTATTGTAGGTAAGATCTGCGCAGCAATAATTTTTAGCATAAGATCGAAATGAAATAGATGACTAATAACAGCTCATGTGAGATACTCGTCAGTCTATAAATGAGTCAGAAAAAAATTAACAACAAAATCAGACGACAAAAGCAAAGAGTGAAACTTGAACCATCCTCCGCAAGAGAGAGAAATTCTCCAAAGAAAGGCTCGACGTGAATTTCGATCACAATTTCCCACAACGAGACAGGTCAAGCAAGTGAAAACGCGTAGGAAAGTCGGTGACTAACCAATTCGCCTACGAAGAGTATCTCACAGAAGGACTTGGGAATTTACTTTCATTGAAATATCTTTACATCTGAGTTTAAAAAAGCGATCGTTTTAAAAAGTATCGCTAAAATACCATCCTATATATAGGGTGCTTGCCTTAAAAGAACCACCAACTTAGCGAATTGTACCTGCCTATAATATTACCTATATTGACTATACCTAATATATATATATATATTATGATTATTACATTACATATATATATATATATTAATTTCTACGAGATATATATATTATATATAATATATACTTAGCTAATTTTTTATTTAAATACTACGTAACTACTATATATTATCTATATACTATATTAAACTGGATATAATAATGTATTGTATGTGACATTGTGCGATCGCGCATTAAAATTGGACATCCGCATCGCTTTTTATCTGGTTTTATACATGCGTTCTTTCGAGAAAACTCAACTTGCGGAGATACCAATCTGATAGAATCAATCAATATTTGTTATATTTTGAAAAGAAGAAAAACAGCACTCTGAGTTGCCTTCTAATGGCGATGATACCAGCAAAACTTTTCAAGGTCTGTTCTATACGCATATATATTCCAATAGCGTCTCTTACTATAATAGCGGGTATTATATTATAAATTATCATAAAACTATATTAATATTATTGCTAATATTATTAGCTATATCTATAGATAATTATATATATCACGTATATAATACTATATCATTACCTACTAGTCTACTAGGAGCTTGGTGGCGTCATATATTAGTAATATATATATATAGTATACTATATAATATAGTATATCAGTGATATTGGACTACCGTAGCTCGCCCTTTTTTGACCTTTTATTGACGCGACTTTTTTGTAGCTCGAATTTCTTACCGGACTTTCCCTATGGCGGGCTTTCGGGCTGTGCATGCTCTTCTTGCCTTCTCAACTTTTCCTTGGTCCTTGACTTTTTTGGCAATCCGAGGATTCTCCTTGATAACGCCAAATTTTTGTTCGGCATACCCGATAATTTCTTGGCAACTTCCTAACTTTTTTTGTGTGGGCAGACTCCTAATTTTTACGGCTAGCGCAACCCTAATTTTCTGGCAACCTCATAATTTTTAGCACACCCTACATTTCTTCGGCACCCTAATGAGTTTTGCCAACCCTTCGAGACAGGTGAGCCAAGCGGTCCTGCGTCAACAACCGTTGTACGCACCCCATTTCTAGATTTTTTCGACAAGCTCTTGGTCTTCCATGGGGTCCAAGCTTTTGCCCGATGCCTAATTTTTGGCCACCCCTTAGGGCTTAGCCGCCTAGATTGTCTCTTGTATGTCGTCTTACTTTTGTTTGGTGTCTTGTTACCCCCTCTTCGCGGGTCGTCCCTGTCTCAAAGCTGCCGAATACCCATGGTCATTTTTGGCCGCACGTGTACCGAATTTTCGTCTTCTTTCCTCTCCTTAGGCACTAGCCCTGTTTTTTAGTTCGTCTTAACTGTTGACCAGTGATATCTTCGGCTTGGAACCTTGCAGATACACGCGATGCGGTCAATTTGAAACCCACGGTAATCGTTTTAGATCCTTCCTTTTAGGGACTTAGGACCTCATTTATGATGTCTTACACCTTGTGTTACAGTGATTTATTTTCGGCCTTGGAGCCATGCCAGATATTCCCATGCGCTTCAATTTTGACTGCCACGTGAATTTTTGTCCTTCACCTTTTAGGGTCCTCTAGCCCTTTATTTGATGTCCTATTTACCTTGTCCTTAATTCCCATTGAATACTTTCGGGCCTGTACCTGCAGAATTTACCATGCGGTTCCATATTTTGGCGCCGGACGCTGGTTTTTTGGCCACTCGTGTCAAGCCTCGAACTCCGTCACATTTTCGTTCCTAATTGAACGTAAGTTCTATTTGATGTTTATTAGTCTGTTCTTGATTATTTCTATGAGTGTCTGGTGAGTGCCAAAGTGAGTCGCCACGTGTAGTGGACAGATGAGTGCCAATGAGCTGCCCACAAGCGAAGTGTGCAACCTCTCCTGAGCTGACAAGTAGGTGGCACATAGTGGCCAATGAGTGCCACTTGTTTTTTCAAAGCTTTGCTAGCCTCCCTGAGCCTAGAATAGCCTAATATGGTTCTACCAACCTAGGCTATAAGAATGAGGAATCGATGTCGTATATTTTAGTCAGGTTGCTAGAGGCTTCCTACTATGAGTTATGTCCCTTTCCTACACGTTATACACAACAGGTAGTACTTATACCGACATACATTCTATTGACACTTATAGCACCATTCATTGATCCTTTACACACTATGACACTTTATACGAGCACTATAACACTCGTCCATAGCACTTACATTCACCCTAGCACATTCACACTCACCCATAGGCCTTACACTTACCCCATGAAAACACTGGCACTTGGTGTATACTAATAAGTTTGGAGATGTTTCCTACTAATAGCCCTTAGCATTTTCTTCACGCTCTCTTCTACCTCTACATCCATAAGGGAACCAGAGCTACATATTGATTCTTCCCTAGGGTCATAATTGGAACACCATAGGGCAGCATGCAACCTCCGCCGCAAAGACGGCACCGGCGTCCAGCACTCCGCAAGCGCGCCTCGCGCATGTCCCCAGTCCTGCCCACGCGTCTTCCGCCCGCCTCCTCTCGCGTAGGGGTGGTCGCCAGGCCGCCATAGCTATTGCCTGCGTACCCGCCGACCGCGTGCGCTTGCGCAGCGCATATTCTCCTCGCGAATAAATATATATATGATGATTGGTTGGATTTGGTATTAGTGAGTTGTGACGTATATACTAATTTATATAAAAAAATCAATGGATATAGAATTAAAGCTATTATTTACAATATTTTCCAATGGGCAAGAGGTATATATATTATATATATTTATATATATATGATTACTATAAGTATAATACGTATATTATTATATATTTCCTATACTATATTGGATATATATAATTTATGTATATACTATATATACTCACTATATATAGTAACGCTTAAATTCTTTACCTATATTATATTAGTATATACTAGGTATTGATCACTAAGCTATATTCCGGGGCGAAACTATTACTGCCGACGAGCACACTTCTTTTTATGTTCATACTTGAACCATTTTTTTATTAAAAACATTTTCGCGACCTAAAAACTGTAACTCATTACAGACCTCTTTTATATTTTACTTAATAACTTTTAATTTTAAATTTTTAAAAATTGTATGTAGACATAGATAAAAGCCAGAGTGTCGATATATACAATCATCTTTAATTTTACTACAACTGTACGAAATTTGATTTAGAGTAGGGATAAAATTTACAATACTTTAAGCATAGTTTAAATTTTTTGCAGTAAATCATAATTAGTAGTGTATCACCGTCCGGCGTATACCGATAGTATGCTTGTTACAATCGCACGAGCCAGGCTTGATAAGAATTTTACCTGCTTTACCTCAAGTTTGGAAAACTGGCAGCGTAAACGGTATATAGGCTCGTGGAAATATTACAATTTTTCTTGGATTTGAAGGGTCATAATCAGTATAGAACTCTTAAGATAGTGGTACCATTAGCGATGAGAGGGGGTTCTGCTAATGGACTGCAACTCTTCTGTGATTTCACTGCTCTGTGACTAGCGTTAACCCGTGTAATTTCAGCATAAGTCAAATTTTCCTGCTTTCACGGCTGCATATATATTAAAATTGTACTTCCATACGTTAGAAGCAGTGTGTAAATCATAAAGGGTGCAAACTTTTCGCTCAAAGGGATTAGTAGGCCTTTGCTTTTACTGCTTTACTGCTTTAACTCCCATTTTTACTGTCCTTTAACTCATGTTTTTCTACTCTTCCATTCATTTGGTTTGTGACTGCTGTAACTAATTTACTGCTTTTACCTATCTGTTCTGCTTATTACGCTCAGTTCATTTTATTAACATTACAGTCACTTAAGCAGTAATCAGTAAATCAATTAGCGGGACCTAACACCAAGGGGGATAGTATGCTTTGTTTTAACCTGCCTTGACCATAATTTCATAATTTTCTGCTTAACTCATGGGGTGTCTTACTGCTTTACACTCATATGTGCTTTTAGCTGTTTAGACTCATATTATTATTACACACTCATTATTTTTCCAATTAATACTTTTACTTATTATTATTATTTCTTATGCTTTTATCTTTATTAATTTAAAACTATTTTTTCTTCAGGTTTGTTATTACACACATGGTGTTTCTCTATAGTGCTATAGGTTATTTTTCATTATTTAGAAACACATACACACCTACACACACCACACACACACCACCACACACACACACCACTGTATTTCACTTATATCACACTTTCTACTTAGATATCTTTATCATACACACACCCTCACTACTGACCTCTACATTTACCGCATAGACAACTCTACCAGTTACAGTTTTTCATACACACTGCGGTCCCTACACACACAGCACTTACACGACACACAGCTTACGGCTTCCTACACACAATTCACGTCGGCACACTTATACACCATATTCACTATGACACTTACATTACTCCCTAGATTCTTACACAGCGACTCAGCCCCAGTCATCGATCCCAACAGCTCACGACCACACACACACGGTACACACTTATGATGGTGTATTACACTCACACAGCAGATGTTTACTTCCACACTTGGTTGTATTTCTACTACCGGTGTGGGCCGGCTCGCCGCGGCAGATTACTTACACTCAACACTAGATTGTACTTCACACTACACAGATCTTTACTACACACCACAACAGATTTTACTGTACCAGCACACAGAATTACTTACTACATCACACACACACACACGACACACTCCATACATCTACATTCACTCAGACACTTATACCACACGATGTCATTGTACTAGAACATACTTACCATGAGGACACTTACAATTTACACTTTCATACGACACCAAGGTCCACAACACACGACGCCACTTTAATTATAGATACATTCAATTATGACACTATACAGTCACGAGTTCACTATGGACACTCCTTCATCATTTACTCTTTTTGCTCATCTAGACACTTCTATCTATTGTTTTCACACTTACGTATTCAACTCCATCCGACAGGTGTTCCACCACACTCCAACACACGAGTTGTTCCGCCTACCACATATTTCAGCTTTTACAGCACACAGTTTACTTAACCTCACACAGATTTACGTACGTATCCCACACCGATTTACTTAACACACAGGATTTACTGTGAGACCACAGAGTTACTTACACACACAGGTATTACTTCACCACACATCAGATTACTTCCACACCCGGGCGTCATTGGGGTCGGCCCCAAATAAAATGAAGTTTTCGTGCGCTTTCGTCGCCGGTTCGGTACGACACACAACACTCTACACTCTTACAGCTATCAACGCACACCTCACTTACACATATAAGTATAATTTATTGTTCAGAACGATTTTCGATGTTTTAATTAATACACTGTTTAAATAAAAATGAACTCATTCAATCAGAACTAAAATTAATTTGAAATTTCTAGATATACTAGAAGCAATGGTTTTACTTAAAAGGATGTTGCAAATATTTTCGAACTAAAGAATTTATCTATTAACATGTTAATACTTTTGGTGTTTATAAAATTAATAAATATGCGAAGTTTTGAAGAATAACTGTTACTTAAAGGAAGTGTTATGACAAAGGTTTATTAAAAACATATATTGTTAGCGTCCTTAAAGCAATATGAAGGGGTCAGGTAAACTCATTAAGGTGAGCGCGCTAGCCCCCTGCTTAACTACTCAAGTCTATGCCACGTGTCAGTTCTTCATTGACATACTGCTAACAAAACACCTTTAGCCATGGTAAGGGTAGTAGTTTATAGCTAAATATGTAGAGAGACTATGTAAGCTTTCGGAAGATGAAGGCGAGTTACTGAATAACTCCCTCTTCTATAGCTTCTTAGCCTTGTTAAAGAATAACAATTATTAACTTACAGGTTCGAGTCATTACCTACTTCCACAGAGAACTTTCAAATACTTTCAAAGCTGTTTTTAAATGCATGCTCGGACTTTCGTTATTATCATTAGTGATTATTTACTTGATCTATGCTACCGAGGGCTTGGCCAATCTTGGGCCGCGATCGACCGACGCCCCATACCACCACAGACCGGGCTACTCTTCGTAGCAGGAGGTACGGGGAACACTTTAGCCACCTCGTCTCCTGTAAAAATGCCTGTGTGAGGGAATACTGAATGATCTATAGCGCCTGGAGAATTGTGAGGATAAGTCTTTTTTAGCGCCGGGCGCTATTGAGCCCATAATCACAGTGCAAAACCTTATATATTCAAACTGAACCCTTTTCTCGGTAAAGACTGCTGCGGTGCTACACATATAACTAGAGTTATGGCCTAAGGAACTTGTAGGCTCTAAATTGGTAGGATACGTTGCAGCGCCTCCTGTGCCTGGCTCTGGTATTCGCGGGCATGCTGATTTATTAGCCTACATACCAGGTGCAAAAGATAAGTGCGAGTATATGACCACTAGGACATCATTGTTATTATTATTATTTTATAAATTCATATTCTCTATATGAAACATGCTGGATCGGTAAGATTCTTTAAGCAAGGATAAGAAGGAAATTGTTCGTCCTCTTGGGATATGGTTATAATCTCTATCTCTATATTGACCTGTATGTGGGAGTTGCGACGATATTATTTTTTACTCGTCTTTGTGAAAATTTAACGTTTGTTCTTTAAACTTAGATTTGAGCAGCCGTGTGGTGGAACATTTATTATCTGTTTATTAGACCCGCGTATCCAAGACTCATTTTAAGTCTTAGTCAGGTTTAGCTGTAAATGCGTGCACAAGTTAACCTGATTTGTTAATTAAAGTCATCCTCTCGAATTTTGTACTCCGGAGAGGTATAGTCACTATTTTAATAAGTAATACCTTCCCGGGTTATTTCTACCAGATTGAGGGACGATAATTTATTAACTTGCACTGGAAGATTAGTTTCTTAATTCACTAGGATTTATCGTCGAGTATCACGTGAAGCAAAACGCAAAGCGCCCGCAAGCGTGACCGTGCGGAGGATCTGACATACATGGACCCGCCGCGTATATAATATTAGTACCGTCAGGCTCGCGAAAAATATTTTCTTTATGATCAACAAATAGATTTACTTATTGCGATAGTGAAGCTTTCTATATTATTATAACGCTTCTATATTATGGGAATGCGTTCAGTTATTAGTTCTTTATCTTGAACACTTTTAAGTTTATATCTTATAGAACATACCTATTTCATCTGGTACATGCCTTTCCTTATGTACAATTTGAAGTTATTTAAAGACCCAGTTATGTTGTAGAAAATTTTTGGTTTTATTTATATAATAATGTTATGAAAATAACCCCTGAGGGAAACTAGAAACAAGATACTCGGCTGTGACGTTAGCTCATGTTTCCTCTTATGTATGAATCTTTTAGCATTCTTCTTACTTAAGGACATGTAAAACAATTTTATATGCTTACAGTTACACCTATATACCGACGAGAAGGAGCTTAATGTAATTAGAGTTATTCCCATTCCCTCCTCTTTCACGGGATGTTTCGTTACGTTTAATCTTCTCTATGTATAACATATGTTAAACGGAAGCATTCTCTAACATATTTATTTTACATAATTACTATCATAATTATAATACAACAATAGTGTGTACTGCATAATAAACTTCTCCATTGTATCACATATTCGGAATTGTCTCTTTTTTATGGAATTTCCAGTATGGGTATATCATCATTATTCCTTCAAAATTCACACCTCGAAGTATGAGTAATACGTTCATACACCCCTTTCCGTTTTATATCCCGTTTGTGTAAGTCCACACAGAGCCTCCTTTATATCAGCATTTGTATTTCTCTCTGTCGGCCACATCGAGAATATCCCCCTTGGTTTGTAATAAACATCATCATATTATACATGGACTTTAAATAAACTCATAGGCTGAACACTGTTCATAAAGGTTCGGTTACAAATATAAGGGTCTCTTCCTTGATATCAGTACAACAAACATAATATTATATCATACGAATGGACGGGTGTCCAAACAGATATCTACCTATATGGATGTTGTATTGCCTAACCGACTTTGAAATATCATAAAGAAAATCTTTTCGCGACCGCGTAGTAATATTACGCCGGGGGTCGTGCGTCGGTTCCCCACTGGTCGCGCTTGCGGGCGCTCTTTCGTTTTGCTTCACGTGATCTACTATAACTCTAGTGAATTAATTTATACTACCTATTCTAGTGAAATTTTTTTTCTTAATAATTTATTTCCTCAATGTAAGTATTTATTATGAAATATGAACTATACACTTATGTTCTATTTTGGAATCAGGCGTAGTAAAAAATAATAACCACTTTCAACATACAAATCAAGAATCTAATGTGCCCGCCCTTAACAGCTAAAATAATATGATTTAAAATGTTGGGGTCTAAAAAATAATAAAACACACCTGCTCTAATACAAGATTAAAGAGAACCAAGTTAATTTTTCAAAAGAACACAAATAATAATAGAACAACATCACAAATACAGGTCATAAGTAGACGATAAGCGATTACCCCACCAAGTCAGCCAAGACAAGTACCAAACATTTCCTTCTCACCTACGGGAAGAGATTTACGATCCAGCATTGTTTTCAGTTTGAAATATATTGTATAAAAATACATCAAATAATAACAGATGATTCTTGTCTATACATGGAATTCCTTTGTACCTGAGATATTTAGGTCTTAATCCACCATGGATCAATTAAAAGCTTATCTCTAAATTAGCTACAATTAGGCCTAACGTAGTATTGCACCACATTTAATAATAAGGGTCAAGTTTGAAATATATTTTGACTGGAATTACGCCTAAATCGCCCCGGCGATAAAAATTATACTCAAATTTTAGCCTAAGTAGCTATATTCCACCAACACATTTTACAGCAGAGGGGTAAAGTTTCGCCGTATCTGCTAAGACGTGCGGTGTGGTTTTCCTCGTCGCCATGGATCGCGCTCAATTCTGACATCAGACTCATGCAAAAAAATAAGGGGGAAGTGAAGAATATTATGAGATTAAATACAGTATGACACTGCCAGAAAACCGATTTATGATTAGCAATATTACTTTTGAAACATTTTTCGTTCAACATGAGACGCAATAATTATATTGCATTTGTCGGTGACATATTGTTATTTAAATAGAGAACTTAAAAGATTTAATAAACTACATGTTATGTTAGCAGAGAGACTTATTTTGTTATTTTTATCTCTATCTTCTATTATTAGTGATGTTAATATTGCTAGTAAGTCAAACTAGAACAAAACGGCGAGGATTGATTGCGTCTCGAAGTGAGGTGATGGTTTCTGAGGTAGGGTGCTGCAGGGTTGCGGCACATACGAGCGTTAGGTTCAGCGTGCGAGTATTCGACGGCGGCTGTCTTATGTAGCGATCAGAACCGTGCTATGGCTTGTGGCTCTTACTTATCAGTCTAAAAAGTAGCGATAACATTGGTCAGAGGTGTACACAGTGCGTTCTCTACTTACTCTGACTTCTTGAGCGAGAGGATGGTCGCACTTTTAATTAGGAGAAAAGATAATGAGATCTCCAACGAGCTTAAGTAAATCAAGATTCTTTGCTCAAAAGATACTAGATGATTGGAGTTATAGAGCGTGGTTTAAGGAAACTTTTGGAAGATAATTTTAGTTATATTTGAATAAGTAATGCATTATACGTTGTTTTATAAAACATAAATGTTTTAATAATTTATTACGTTATACTCTGAATGATGTGCGTGTGTGATGTAGGAGTGTGAGCATGTGTGTCTGTGTGGCGTGTGTGTGTAAGAAACTCTGTGTGTGAGTGTAAGTAAATCTGTTGTGTGTAAGTAAACTCTGTGTGTAGTAAAGCTGGTGTGTGTACAGTAAATCAGTGTGTGAGTTGTAAAGTACAAGCTGTGAGTGTAGAAGTGTCTGTGTGAGCTGTAAGTAAATCGGGCGTGCTGTTGCGCAAGTAATCTGTGTGTCAGTATAGTATCTGTTTGTGAGTTGCTGTGTGTGTGTGTGTGTACGTAATTGCAATTATTCCAGGTGTCTATGGGTAAATGTAAGTGTCATCAGTGAAGTTGTTAAGTGTAAATGTGGTGTGTGTGGTGACGCGTGTGTATAAGTGTTAAGATGTATTGTCTATGGTAAATGTAAGCTGGTATAGTGGAATTGTCGTATAAGTGTCATAGTGAATGGTGTATATTCCGTTAAGTGTGTGTGTGTGTGTAGTAAATCTGTGTTTGTATGTAATCTGTGTGTGAGTGTAAGTAACATCTGTGTGAGTGTAAGTAAATCCTGTGTGAGTGTCAGTAAATCTGCGTGTGTAATAAATATAGCTGTGTATTGACTGTATGTGAATAAGTGGTACCTCGTCGTGTAAGACGTCTGTGTGTGGTGTTAGTGTAGATGCTGTGTCTATGGTATAATATGCCTATAGGTCATCACGACGTCTCGGTGAGCTTGAGCTGATCATGGAGTGATGTGGGTGTGTGACCGCGTGCTAAGAGTAAGAGTGTATAAAGTAGGTACTTATTTTAAGTAAGTGTCATGGGGTAGAGTTTAACGTGCAGAAGTGACTGTTGTGTCTTACACTCAAAAATGAGCTATACGTGCGAATGTGTAATAGTGTATAGTGGGCTGTGTGTGGTGTATAGTGCTTGTTGTGTGTGCTGTAAGTGTGTGTGTGGTGGTGTATGTGTGTTCTAAAAATAATAACGATACGGCATTATAGTAAGATAGAGAAGAGGAGATACATACTTCGCATAATTACAGCAGAGAGAAATCAGATAGTATATAAAACATTGCGGCTATCGTGTTCTAGTTATAAGCATAGGATGTAATTAAAAATAAAAAAATAATAATAAGAGATATATAAGTATTAAAACAAATAAAAACTTAATGTTAATAAATATAGTGAGTAAGAGCAGTAAAACATATGATCGAGTTAAAGCAGTAAAAATGAAGTTAAAGCAGTAAAACATGAGTTACAAGCTTCTAAAGCAGTAAAACAAGCAGCATACTACTCCCCTCCTTGTGGTAGGTCACACCTCTCTTGATTTAATGATTAGCTGCTTTAAGGTACAGATGTAATAAATATATGAATAGAGTTAAGCAGTAAAAACATATGAAGTGTCAAAAGCATAGTAAAACATGAGATTTAAAGAGTACACCACCTAATATGAACAGATGATAAGCGTAAATCACACGTAGATTACCAGCCAGTAAACGATGAGTTAAAGTCAGTAAAGCAGATTAAACAAACGCCACTGACTAACCGCAT